>CM074444.1:2538098-2838098 GCA_037101425.1 Elopichthys bambusa
ATATAACAAAAGACCAGTGTGGCTCACACGATGACAGAAACACTTTTTATTTTTGTGGCATTGGTCAATTTACTGACACATAACTAGGTTTTGAAGTATGAATTAAATGTTTTGGGTGAGTTACTACATTTTGCTGACTGTTTCATAAGATGTGCCAAAGCTATTGAGAAAAAACTTATGTAAAATCAAACACCAAAGCTTGTCAGATCTAAATTTAAATTGATTTAAATTGTCAGTTCAATTTCAAATTAAAAATCAAATTGAAAGCTCCTAAAGAAGACCAGAAATTACCGTTTTTGGATGTGTGTTACATTTACGATTTGAGGTAGTAGTTCAAGAACCTTCAATATACCTGTCGATGAATATTCTTATATGGTTTACACCCAGTGGCAGTAACAGCACTGGTACAAGTAGATGTGCTCAACAAAAGATGTCATACCTTGTACAAACAGGTCCGACGATGATCTGCCAAGTTTCGTAGGCAGCAGTTCACATGTGACCTCCTGAACTGTAGGACTGAAAGAGGCGTTCATCAGGACTAACTCCCACACTGAGACAGATGACACGGAGTGATTGACTGTCGACACTCTCTCATCTCTGCCCAGAGGACCATGATCCACAGAGATAGAGAGGACTGTCCTTCCACCCAACAGCCATGTCATGACATCCCAGGATTCATCAGTGCTGCAGTTAAAGTGGACCTCACTGCCTCGCAACACAGTGGCGTTCTTGGGTTCAAGACGGATAAAAGAGGCTACAGCTGTGAAGAGGAGAGACACGATTTAATAAATCACATGATGCACATTCTCAGTGTTCAGATGTATTACTTTATTGCAAAAATACATCCATTATATACATTTCTGTTTCCATTTCGGAATTAAAATTCTTTTGGCATAAATACAAACTAAAATAAATCTATCATCTGTCTGTCGCTCTAAAAAACACTGGGTTAAAAACCACCCAATTTGAGTTGTTTTCAACCCAAGGGCTGGGTAAATATAGGACAGAACACAATGTTGGGTTCATTTACCCAGCAAATTGGGTTGTTTATTTACCCCAGCATAATGGGTTGATTCATTTTTACTATAATACTACATTTATACATACGGTTTAAGTTAAATCCTCTAAACTTTTTTAAAAATACTCCACACAACCACTGGTTTGCATGATAATTCCTTTATTTTTTATCATTATTTACAGTTTAGCATATTTTATATCAATTTTAGATACATATTGCCTACATTTACGCTGGTTTTACAAATATTAGAAGTAAAAATTAAACATTTAGAAGTCATTCAAGTGTCTCTGTTGTCCCGTTTCCACCGTATCGGCGCTGGATCTCGTGCCGGAGATGACTCGCGTTCGGCGGGTGAACTTCTAACTTTAGACCGCCGCCTGCGTTTCACTCGTAGTCGAAAAATGCTGTGACTGACTCCATAACCTGTCCATAAATAATCAGTGTACAATTCTGAGAACATCCTAAGTATTTATATTCTGTATCTTTTTGAATAAAATCATAAGCACCAGGCGTTTCCATCACCCGAAAAGATCGACACGACACTCCTTTAGGTGACTCACATCGCGCCCCTATATGTTGCTTTGCATAAAATTAAACGATATATAACTCAATAATTATTTTGTGGTAAAATAAAACGTACACAAACCTGTATTTTACCAAAGACATGCACCAATTTGACGGAACTCCTGAAGAGGGCACAAAAAGCCCGCGATAAATAACTCAACCCCTTGGGTTGTGTCTGACCCAGGATCTGGGTAACACAAAAACTACTCAAACATAAATAAAACAAACAAAAATAACACGATTTTTAGAGTCTGTCTGTTCAGGGCTCTGAACCGGAACGAAAACGAAAACCGGAAACGAACGAAATTTTGACCGGAACTTAACTAGAAACGGAAACGAAATAAAATTAAATCGTTCTGAACAGAAACGCCCATTTGAAACGGCCATTAACCCGTTAATAACGTTATTTTATCGACATACGTTCCTCTCAGGAATAGCGTCGGTATTTTTAACCATGCAACAAACATTTTAAAATATCTTAAAAAAATACTTTAATTTATAAACCGTTGTTTTTCCTTTTGTTTAATAGGTTTACATTAGGACAGAATGTTGTTATAAAGATAATTGTAGGCCTATTGGCTAAGACGCCAAATACTCTCTTTGTTTTTTAATAAATAAAATGTTGTACGTATTATTATTATTATTATTATTATTATTGAGTACTACATGCAAAAAAAAAAGTAAAAAAAATAAAAAATAAATAACGTTATTAACCGTTATTTTTCTGATCAACCCGGTTTCTGAACGATTTAATTTTTTATTTTTATTTTTTTAAGCACTGGTCTATCTATCTATCTATCTATCTATCTATCTATCTATCTATCTATCTATCTATCTATCTATCTATCCTCAGTTCATGCAGTAGAAGCCCTGTAATGTGGTTCAATCCATTAGATAATGTAAATCACTAATATTCTGTATTAATGTACATACCACTTTAATCCTACAGCAAATTTTCTTGGAAGCAAAGTCTTGTAGTTGGATAAAAACACACACCTTTACTTAGCAGATGACACACTCACCTTGGATTACACACAGCTGGAGGATATGTCCATGCATATTGCCAGAGAAACAGTCAAGTCATTGTTCTGCACAGCAAGGACACAGTGGAGAAAATATTTGCAATTGCCACAAAATATAAAATCGCAGATTTTTAACCTTGTTTACAACATGAGCCGCACACTATTAATGTTGCAGCGCTGTAACTCGAAATGTGTTCAAGACCATTTCTCATACTACTCAAATAAATCAAATTCATTTGACTGAATTATGTATTCTTATGGAATTATATATTTAATAATTTGTCTGTACATATGTTTAATATATATTTTACTATATTTTATAATCTATATCACAGGTTGACAGATGCTATACTCATAACATTTTCAGTTGTTATTATGCATGTAATTTTTCTAATGAGCTCAAGTTAACTGAAAAGCTATGTGAAATGTTTGTAAATAAAAAATGATTTTAATGCTGCAGGTGATTTTAAAAAAACTAATGAGAAATGCAGACCAGTTATACGGCCTAAATAAAATAAAAGCCCTAAAAAGTCTTAGTTTTCTTTGTGCCAATTATAATTTCTTATTTTTCTCTTTTGAGTTAAAAATCATGTTCTTAACTGGTTTTGTAAGATTCGCTCGAATATGCTTGTTTCTGTAAAAAAAGAAAAAGAAGAAAAACAAACAAAAAATGTGGGACGGTGAACATTTTTCCCACGTTGTAATGCATAAGTCTACTAATAACATTATAAGCTCTAACACGTGAACATGACCTTAAAATGTTGAAATGGGTCACCATTCACACTTGTGACCCATATTTGTCCAACTTATAAAATACTGATTTATTGTACATGTGCCAAACGCATCACACCCGAGTGACAAATCCCGCTGCTGTATTCTTCTTACCTTAAGTATTCCAGGATGGGTTATCCAGTATTTCAGAGAGCTGGAACAGAGATCATGTTTCCCACAGTCAATATAGTAGCAGTTTGTGGGACTATTGTGGGATGTGGCCAAAACTATCCAGTTAAATATTACTGAAAGCAAAACAGCCTTTTTAGCCTTGAACTGACCAATCTTCACCAGTGACTCATGGGCTGCTGTGAATATTTCAGTAAAATTTGCTGCTATTGTCAAGGCAAAAGTGAGCATGTGAAAACCTCCTCAGCCCAATCCTTGTCTTCCATTCACTACCTCTAGGGAATCTCTTTAAGGTCACATCCTGTTTATTGAATTGGCACCACCCTGGTTGACCATTTCTGCTCTTTAAATACACACAATGTTTCAAGAATAGAACATAATGAAGCAGACAGCGCCTTTAAAACTCACTCTTTAATGGCAAAGAAGGGTATTTCCAACCATTCATTTCTGTCTACATACAAAGTGCATTATAACTGCCAAACGACTACAGAGAATGGCTTCCCGCGGGAACTGACGTCACATACACAGTAGACTGAAAAAGGAGGTAATTATGACCTATGACCTTTTACAGTGTTATTGTCTCATTTTAACTTCAGCTGTGGTTGTAACCATCTTTGAAGCATTATACATGTACAGTCAGTACAAGTTTTGGACACACCTACTCAGTCTTTATTATTACTATTTTCCATATTTAAGGGGTAAAATAAGAGAAATAGAAGCATGTCGATTATGTAGTTACCAAAAATATCCTTAGCCCTCAATTCATCTTCAATTAGCCAATTTCTAATCATACTGTAAGACGATCAAACTTTTGTTAATAGGCTATTACCATGAGCTATATAGACCCAGAAATATGCAAAATTATTAACATGACTTAAGGCCCGTTCACACCAAGAATGCTAACTATAAAGATAACGATATAGTTCTATAAATCATTTTAAATATAAAAGAATAGCACTGTTCACACCACAGCTATAACGATAACGATATAGAGGAACAATATCGTTGGGATCACTTTCACAAGGATTTTTTTTCCAGCTGTTGAACGATAAAACACTGACAGCCAATCAGAATCCGTTCTAATTTAAGGGCTCGCGCATTTAAAATGGCGGACGACACTGCAGAGAAGTTAATCGCCGAGGTCCAGAAAAACCACTGTTTGATAAGTCAAACCCCCTTTTCAAGGATACTTTAAAGAAAATGGAAAACAATCGGTCATACCCTCGGAATAAATGGTGAGAAGTATTAAAGATGAGATCATTAGGCCAGGCTAGCAAACTGTGTAACATAAAATTACCTCAGGTATCCAGCACTAGTTTCAACAACATTATCTTGCTTCCTTTGAAGTTGCAGTGAAAGAGACTAGGTGTTGTTTTTATTTCACAATATTGACTTTGTCAGCTAAATTCACTGTTAGATTAGATCGATTACACTAGCTATTCACTCGAAACATAGCATGCTGAGGACATCTGCCGTAAATGCAACAAAACATGTTGTACACACTTTAAAACCGCAACGCGTGAGCTTAGAATAAACAGACCATTATCGTTCATTGGTGTGGACGCAAATATAGTTAACGTTATAGTTATCGTTCTTGGTGCGAACGGACCTTTAAGCTGAAAAATAATATTGACAATTTTTAAATTGAATTCTCTTTCATGCTATTAGCCAAACAAACTATGGTCAGTCTTCATACTCGTGAACCATATTTATTGTCGTTTAGATCATTTTCTTTTTCCTTGCACTGTTTTATTAATAGATTTTGGGTATAATGTGATATCAAGTACCTGCCAATGTTAGCATCTACAAAATGGCTAGCTTAGCTTGGCTAAGTGACTGATGAATTGGATCGAACGCAGAGCTTTTGACAACACAACATATGAATTTTCTCCTACCGTCAAGAAGTTGATAAAGCCTATTAATAATTTGAGTTGATTTTCTTATTAGCATTTAGCCTTGTAGCAAAGTGTGTCCAAAATTTGACTCGTATTGTAACACAGAAAAGTATTGCAAGTATTGGTTTGGCACATTTAAATGGTTCAGCACAACTAGTCACAAAATATTAGTTCAAAGGTTATAGAATAAGCTATCGTCTATATGTACAGTAAGAAAAAAGACATCCCTTTAAAATTCACAAGAACTCGCCACTTAAGCATAAAAAGGCATTTCGCAGCCTCATCAGTAATGGCATAAGGCACAGTTATAAGTCGGGGTCTTGTGTGCATATTCTCCAGTGCAGCGGTGTCACATTTGGCTTGAGAAAAGCACAGGTGAAGGTGTTTGTGGGTGATTTTGGACGGCTCCAGGGCAAGTGGGGTGTCACTTCAAGCTGGAAGGTAAAGCGCATTGTAAGTGCGTGTACAAGGTTGTGCGTTCATAAATGTGAAGCATCAAAGATTGCTCTTCAACATCACCGCATATTAGTCATGCCCTTGATTGCCACAAAGAAAATGAAAAATAATAGAAAACAAAATGGAAAATGTGTTTACAGTGTTCATGCTTAATAGTAATTAGGCTTGTCACTACACCACAGTTATAAATTGAACAAAATTTCATAATTCTCAATATCACCACATGTAAACTATATTATTGGCCAGCGATAAATTAAAAGTTGGATATATAGTACATCATAATCTATACTATATAGGAAATCTTGGATACGTGATTTATATCATCACAAAATGTGAAACTGTATTATCGTCGCAAAGCTCTATATATAATTTACAGTAATATATACAGTACATATGTGTATATATACTACCTCCATTGTAGTCACGTAAAGCAATATATATTATATAGTAAATATCAACTTAATTTTTTTTTATTTCAGCACAAAATGTAATTATATTGTCACCTAGGGAGATATATACTATATAGCATATTTCAACTGCTTGAATGCTTATGTAGTTTACGATATTAACCCTTTCATGCACAGAGGTCACTATAGCTATTCAAAAAGCATTTTCTTGCATATGCATGGGTTTTGATGGCATAGCTGCACATCAACCTCTACAGTGGACACTAGTGCATCATCCTTTACACTGACACCAAGTGGCAGGTCGTTGTATGTTGATTTTTTCCCCCTCCAAACCAAGATGGCCGATCAGAAATGCCAAGTTGCCATATATTCATCCATTCCTTCTATCCTAGGAGATTCTTGCAGATAAAAAAAAAAAATGTCGTAGCATCAAGCAAAGTCATATCACAGTTAAATTCTCCAATTATTGATTTTAGATTGGGAGAAAATTCTGATTATTCATCTGTCCACTATAGTGGACATCATGCATCAATAGCTATATTTCAGCTACAAGTCATACTATTACTGTGAAAATACTTAATCTGCAGTCACTTTTTTTGACTGTAAATAAATGTATTTATGTAATTAGAATGTAATTTGCATTAACATCAAAAAAGTAATGTGATTACGTACCTAATGTATGTGACTTGTAATGCATTCATTGTTAGATCAAAAAGTAATGTGATTACATAATGTGTTACTTGTAATGCATTACTTTGCTCGTTAGATCAAAAAGTAATCTGATTACGTAATGCACGTTACTTGTAATGCATTACTTTGCTTGTAGATCAAAAAGTAATCTGATTACGTTATGCACATTACTTGTAATGCATTACTTTGCTCGTTAGATCAAAAAGTAATCTGATTACGTTATGCACGTTACTTGTAATGCATTACTTTGCTCGTTAGATCAAAAAGTAATCTGATTACGTAATGCACGTTACTTGTAATGCATTACTTTGCTTGTAGATCAAAAAGTAATCTGATTACGTTATGCACATTACTTGTAATGCCTTACTTTGCTCGTTAGATCAAAAAGTAATCTGATTACGTTATGCACGTTACTTGTAATGCATTACTTTGCTCCTTACATCAAAAAGTAATCTGATGACATTATGCGCGTTACTTGTAATGCATTACTTTGCTCGTTAGATCAAAAAGTAATCTGATTACGTTATGCACGTTACTTGTAATGCATTACTTTGCTCGTTAGATCAAACAGTAATCTGATTACGTTATGCACGTTACTTGTAATGCATTACTTTGCTCGTTAGATCAAAAAGTAATCTGATGACATTATGCACGTTACTTGTAATGCATTACTTTGCTCGTTAGATCAAAAAGTAATCTGATTACGTTATGCACGTTACTTGTAATGCATTACTTTGCTCGTTAGATCAAACAGTAATCTGATTACGTTATGCACGTTACTTGTAATGCATTACTTTGCTCGTTAGATCAAAAAGTAATCTGATGACATTATGCACGTTACTTGTAATGCATTACTTTGCTCCTTACATCAAAAAGTAATCTGATGACATTATGCACGTTACTTGTAATGTGTTAATTTGCTTCTTACATCAAAAAGTAATCTGATTACGTTATGCGCGTTACTTGTAATGCATTACTTTGCTCGTTAGATCAAAAAGTAATCTGATTACGTTATGCACGTTACTTGTAATGCATTACTTTACTCCTTACATCAAAAAGTAATCAGATGACATTATGCACGTTACTTCTAATGCGTTACTTTGCTCATTAGATCAAAAAGTAAATACACACAATATTGCTGTGTTATTACTGTATTATGTTTAATAAACATAATCTCTTCAGTTTAGACCATAAACGCATGCTGTCCACTCAAGTGAACATCTGGAAATCTCTTTGAAAAATGTGTAAAAAAAAAAAAAAAATACATTTCAAATCTACATTTCAAATCATGCCCTAATAGCAATAAAAACATCCTGACTGAGGTTATCATAATTCATGCATGAAAGGGTTATTAAGATATAAACATTAATATCATGATTTTCTGTAAAGCTGCTTTGAACGGGGTGTATTATGAAAAGCACTATACAAATCATTTAACTCGACTTGACGCTTAAAATAATAGAAACCTTGCAGGCATGTGTCTTGGAGAGTTTAAATCACAGCCATTATTCAGGGACAAAGAAACTTACCCACAACTTTTTGTCATGGCCAATTTTGTCCCTAACACTTTATGAACTAGCTTGCGGCAGGGTGTGTCTAATATGTAGGAATCATCTCCAATTTTAGAGGAGTTTTCTTTTAATTCATTTGTGTCATTTTTAATGTTTTGCTGAGTGTGTCCGAGAGTGACAGCAGCAATATCCTCTCCCATACAGCTCTCAGATGTATCTATCCGTTCCTATGAGATCACAAAACAATATGCACACAAATGTGTCGACGCTCGAGCTGATGTGCTTTTCATTTACTGAAACAAAGTTATTTTATAGCAGGTTAGAACCCAGAACCCTCAGTGCAAAAAGATTAATGCCAGACCAACAATATTCTGATATTCTGAATGATCAATCCACAAGCTGCTTTGAAAAAATCTGTATTGTGTAAAGTGCTATAAATAAAGGTGACTTGACCATGCTTGACATTCAAATGCTGATCCTTATATTTATTCAGTGACCTATAAAATAATTTATAATGACCAATAAAATACTGGGATAAACAATGGCAGAAATCTAGATCAAAAGAACGAGTTCATGTGAGCACTTAAATTGGTCAGCAAGAATTATTTCAGTGTAATGAGAAAGCCTAAATTAACATCCCAATGAGCTGCTGAAACTGTTTAAAAGACTTTTTAACTTTTCTACTTGTCATATTGCATCTTATTAATTTCATCAGTACATCACATGGACTATTCATCAAAAATTATTTGTGCATAATTAATATTTATTGTTAAACATTTGTCATTCTTGACTTCACAGTCACTGGTTCAGTCCCCTTGCCTGCTAGAGGTATTCATTGAAAGTGCATTAAAATATATATTTTTGGTTATTTTTTATATAAATGTATATAATAATAAATAATAGAGTTTATATTAAATAAATAAATAAATAAATATAATAGTAATTTATCATAATATAATGAGTGATAATTATAATGACAAAATAATGTATTAATTGTTAAGTATCAGACTTAATTTGGATAAGAACATATTTGACAAAAGTTAATTTCTCCCATAACTGTATTTGATCATCTGACAGCAACATGCCGGAGCTACTCTAATGTCACTCCATGGTCTCTTTCTTTTCATACTGGAAGTTACATTTGGTGCCTCCTTGCGACTCAAGACAGTAAGACATTAACTCAAATAAAGACAATGACTGGCTATTATTCCTATATTATAAATAACTATATATTACTATTTACTTTCAAGACAATACAATTTCCATGCACTCTTTGGCGTGCAATATCTCACCTATACTCAATGGTCTGTGTACACAATCCATTTATGCCAATACTTAATACATTTCTCTAAGTTAAGTCTCTCCATACAACATATTTCGTTTACAATTTTCATCCACTGACCTCTTGTTGGAGGATCAACCTGGAACCATTTACATGTTATGGCCTTCCGACTACCTGCTAAGAGTATTTTTCAAAAAGTATTTATCACTGTTTAAAAGTGTTTCAGGTATTTTTCCTAGGTACAATGTAATGAATGAAAATTCCAACTCCTCCCATATTATTTTCCCAATTTCAGCTGCTACTTCATGCCAATAAGGCTGTATTTTTAAACATGCCCAGAAAATATGGAAATGGTTAGCCATTGGGGCTCCAAATTGCCTCCAACAATAGCCCAGACTCTGTTCACCTGTGCATATTGCTGTTAATTTGGGAGTTATAAAAAATCGTACTATATTCTTCCATCCAAACTCCCGCCATGATCTTGAGTTTGTTGTATTTGTATTATACGTATGATTCTTACTGATTTGTATATATCCATATAATTTTGATACTAACTTTTTATTATCTTCTTTTAAATATGCGTTAATGAATGCTGTGATCAGGTTATCATCACCCATTCCTGTATTTTTAACTTCTTTATTAAAGTAATCTCTAATTTGCAAGTATCTATAAAAATCCTGCTTTTCTAATCCGAATGTGTCTGACATGGCCTGATAACGTCTCAGGTTATGACTATAACCATAGTTCCCTGAGAAGGGAACGAGACAATAGGATCGCTTATAGGAACGCCATCATCCATCAGCGTGATTGCGTCTAATGCACATATGTCAACTTAGCCAATGGCGAAAGTGAACGTCACGGGCGGGTGACGTCACGACCAGGAAAGGATAAATACACATACGGCCCAACCAGCTTCAGCTAAACTGCCGAAGCAAATCGATCACAGGGATGCAGGGAGTATGGCAAAGGGAAGCAGTGTCTTGTTCCCTTCTCAGGGAACTATGGTTATAGTCATAACCTGAGACGTTCCCGTTCGAGGGAACTCCACACTGCATCCAATAGGATCGCTTTGGGAACGATATAACAAAACACCATAATACCAAAATGCCTGTCATGTGAAACTGTGGCACATTCAATACAGAAGCACTAAGGGACCTGGAGCTGCGTCCAGGTCAAGATCGTAATATCTCACGAAAGAGAGCGGCGAGGACCAACCGGCCGCGTCACAGACTTCTTTAAGGGAAACCCCTGAAATCAGCCGCCATACTCCTTGTAGAGTGAGCTCTGACAGCTAAATGGCATTGCTAGCCAGAAAACTTATAAGCCAGTGAAATAGCCTGAACTATCCACTTGCTCATTGTCTGTCTGGACGCAGGACGACCCCTGTTATGTGGCCCAAAACAGTTGATCCGCTTTTCTCCACAGGGCAGCTCTGTGGACATAAGGGTGGTTCAACTTTTCCTGGTCTGAGTTCTCAAATGGAGGAGGACAGAGAGCCTGCAGCACTATAGGCCCTGGAACACTGGTCAGCACTTTCGGAATATACCCTATTCTAGGGTAAAGGAAAGCTTTGACCATCCTCGGTGCAAATTTCAAGCACGTGGGGGATATAGATAGAGCCTGAAGGTCTCCTACTCTTTTAATGGAAGACATGGCAAGAAGGAAGGCAGTTTTTAGAGTTAGAAACTTTTCTGAGATGGTATCCAGTGGCTCGAACGGAGCTGATGATAAACTTTCCAACACAATAGCCAAATCCCAAGCGGAAACTCTAGTGCGCACTGTCAGCCTCTGGGTGCCACGCAGGACACGGGTTACTAATGGGTTCTTCCCCAGAGTGGTACCATCCACATGGGTATGGTAGCCGAAATAGTAGACACACACACTTTTAGTGTAGAAGGGGTCAAACCAGAAGATAAACGATCTTGCAGAAAATCTAGCACTGAACCAATAGGGCAGTTAACTGGATCTAGCTGTCGTTCTTGACACCAAGAAGTGAACACTTTCCACTTCAGGGCATATAGTTTCCTTGTGGAGGGAGCTCTGGAGCTAAGGATGGTCTCTACAACCTCAGCTGAGAGACCAGATTCTATGAGCTTGGCCCCCTCAGAGGCCAAACCCACAGGTTCTACAATTCTGGGCGGAGGTGAAATATCGAGCCCTCTGTCTGAGATAGAAGATCCCTCCTGATCGGAATCTTCCAAGGTGAGCCATTGAGCAGAGCTACAAGGTCAGAGAACCAAATTCAGCTTGGCCAGTAGGGTGCTACTAGCAGTAGACTTATCCTTTCCCAGCTAATTTTCTCCAGAACTCCCTGGAGCAGAACAACTGGGGAAAACGTGTACAGACGCAGCCTCGGCCACGTCTGTACAATGGCATCCAGTCCCAGGGGAGCAGGATGCGTCAGGGAGAACCAAGGAGGACAGTGCGTTGTATCCTGAGACGCAAACAGATCCACCTCTGCTTGGCCATAAATCTCCCAAATGAGCTTCACCCCTCAGCAGGTCGGCTTGATATGCTTGCAATATGCTCATGGTATGTAAGCAAGCACCAGCCTGACCTGCCGCCATATACGCTTTCCCAACTAGGACTGATGTAGTTTTTAATGGCTTAAGGCCCATACTACGATATACTTCAAACGAAATCGAAGAACGAACTGATGTGACGTCATTTCCAACAAAATCAGGCCAAAACGAAGTTTGTTTTGTGTTCTTTTTGGAAGTTCGAAAACGGCTTGCCAAAGCGAACTTTCAGGAAAAGTTCGCTCCAGCTGCAAAACACCTTCGTACTACCATTGGTCAGTGACAATAACGTAATAGGAGGTGTGCTCCGCCTTCACTCGCGTGGAATGCGTCTCTGACTCATTTCGTGTGTTTGAGTTCATTGAGGTAAGAGTAATACTCTTACTGTAAAGCTGCTTGATTTTAAGCAATCTATTCAATAAAGTGCTATATAAATAAACGTGACTGGAGTGCTAATTTGCAGAGCTCGTGCTAATATACCCATGTTGTTATGATCAGAGGCTTTTCTTATGCTTTCTATTTAAAAAATGCTTGCCGTTTTCTCATTTTTGTTGTGTTTATTTTGTTACAGAGAAGAAAGTGTACAGCACGTATTTAAACATTTATCTAAACACCGCTCTCAGCAGTGTGGGCGGCGGCAGATGTTCGTTTACAGTATATCGCTGGTCAAGTATTTCGAACTTCGTTTTACTCCTAAACGAAGAACTTCATTTGAAGTATATCGGGGCCTTTAGTGGGAAGCGTGGGAGCCTTCATGGACGATGCTGTCACGGGGGACATATAGCTCACAAGCGTCTGATCCACCCTCGGCACCGCCCCATAACCATACTCTTTCAGCCCTCTTATTTCACTGTATGTTTTCACCTGAGGGCTGAATACACGAAGAGTATGGTTTCTTCCACGTTCTACACAGCTCACTGTGCAAATCGGGAAAGAAAGGAAGGCCCCGTGGTGAAGGTGAAATATTTGGAGTGAGCAAGCGCTCATCTAATTTGCTTTTGGGACGAGCGCTTTGTTTCTCGGCTGGCCATTCAATATTCAGTTTGGCAACAGCGCGAGTTATCACCTCCACCAGCTCCTCATATGCTGGGGAAAGAGATGGCGAATCATCTTTCCCCATTCCGACGCTCAACACATCCACCTCCTCAGAACTGGAGTGTTGAAGTGACGGGCTCTCTCCCTGGGCGGAAGAAGCCGCAGCGCGGGCTTCCGACACCAGAGATTGAGCGACAGATCTCCAGGGTGAGGGCAGAGAAAGAGCGCTCACGCCCCCATCTCCAACCCCTCCGAGAGATCCATCTGCGATGCCCATGATGTCTTTCTCCGCTGTGCCTCGGCAGCAGCGGGTCCAGAACCAGAGGGAACGCTAGCCTAATCACTCTTCTCAAAGAGTGACAGGCGGGAGCGGAGCGTGCGAAGCGGCAGCCTCTCGCAATGCCCGCAATCAGCACCCTCGAAGGCCGATAGAGCATGCTCTACTCCCAAACACATCACACACAAATCATGTGTATCTCCACCCGTAAGGAAGCGGGGACACAGAGAAGTACACTGTTTAAATGCGGATGTGTTCGCCATGACTGTGAATGCTTCTGTAATGTAACTGACAGACAACAATAAATAAAACACACAGAAAAGCTGAAGCTGGTCGGGCCGGATTTGTATTTATACTTTCCTGGTCGTGACGTCAAGTCGACATACGTGCATCAGACGCAATCACGCTAACGGCGTTCCCAAAGCGATCCTACTGGACGCAGTGTGGAGTTCCCTCGAAAGGGAACTCAATAAGTTTCCATTAGAAATGACTGAGCAATAAGACATAATTCCTCTCCAGATCCATTGTTTAAATCTCTCATTCAGTCTAGCGGGTATAAAATCTGGGTCATATGCTATCCACTGTAATACCCCAGCCTGTTTCTCTAGTTGTAATATCCTCAAAGCCCCAAACCACAACTTTAATGAAAATACAGTCCAGTTATTTAACTCCTCTCAGCTAGATTTTTGTTCCCAAGTAATAATTGTAGAGGTGTATCTATCTGTGTGATTTCCAGAGTTTTCCATCTTGGCATACACAAACATATTAAAGGCTTCAATTGTGCAGCATAAAAATAATCCTAAAAACAAGGTAGAGCCCTACCACCCTTCTCTTTTGCCAGCTGTAATGTCTTAAACCTTATCCTAGGTCTTCTACCATTCCAAACAAACCTCGATATCATCCTATCCCATTCATTAAATTGGTTTTGTGATACATCCAGGGGCGAGTAAATCAGTTTTCTGAGGTCCTTTTGTGAAGGGGGCACATTTTTGCTGTTGTACCATTAAAAAAAAACACCCTCTTTCCATGTGAAATGAACAGCAGTACTCTGATGAACAAATTCTGTTAAAGAAATACAATAATCTATCCTGCTAATGTTACTTACTGTGACTGGGAGAGCCAAGTTTCTGAACGCTGATTTTAGTTAATCCTCCGGTTTCACAGACAAGGCTTAAACTATTCCTAGACTAAAATGCATGTTTGAGCTGTCTTAAACGAAAGCAACTTGCACTGGCATATCTTAAAATATATCAGTTCCTTTGTTTTTTTCTCAAGATGCACACCAGTAATGTTTTTTTCTTAGGCACATTTAAAAAGCTACTTAAATGTCCTAAATGAACTAAGCCCTAATCCTGTGAAACCAGGCCAATATGCATAGTATAAATAAATACTCAGTAACTCTTTAGAATACTGTTTCATCATCAATGAATAACTACATGGGAACAAACGAGTAACACAATAGTAACACTCTAGTAACTACTTTTAACTAACAAGAAACTCTGATTAACGAATTAGTAAGTAATAGCGCTCAGTTGAATGTGATTTTTGTCATAATTCCCAGATGACTACAATATACAGGCTCATAACTAATGTGAATAATGCATGATTAATTCTAATGTGAAGATCATGGTAGCCCACTAGTGACTCAAGTGCTACCAAATCCTTCAGAAGGAATTACTCATTTGGATCAGTATCCTAAAGTGAAAACTCTCTAGTAATGACTGAAGACATTGTAAACTTTAGAGGTTTTTGATGGATTTGGTAACACTTTGCTTTCATAGTACAATGAACTCTTATATCTTAAAGTCCCCCTGTGGTGAAAATCAAGTTTTTAATGTTGTTCTTTAAGACAAACCATTTGCAAATTCATAAGTCAACACCACTGCTGAATATTTTCTCCTTTAAACTGCAGTGATCTAAAGACAGTCTCAAACCCGCGGTTTGAAATCGCTGGTGTTTCTGACATCACAAAGTACCATGTAATCAATCACATCAACGTGCCGGCGGGTTTTAGCATATCATTAACTGACCGCACAAGGGAGTCTCAAAAGAAGGTTATCCCGGTATATTTTTCTGTTGATATGAAAATTCGTGTAGATTTAGCAATAATGACGGGTGTATATTACGATGTCATGTGTCTTTCTCCACTGACGTTCTGAATTTTTCAAAGCATTTCTAAGGATACTGATCGTTAGAAGGCAGCTGTCTGACTCACGAATGTGAACATGGTTTGTGTAACATTAGCAACACATTATATGTTTGATAATGTAGTCAAGCAAAAGGCTAATAATATTAATTACCGTTATGTGTCCGATGTTGTAAAAATCGATACCATTGTGCAGCGTTTATCTCAGTAAGTTGACCGAGTGGATCTCATATGAGCTCGTGCGAGTGAGTGGAGGCGGGGCTAATTATCATATTCATAGATTCGTGTATATTAAATGAGGCAAGGGTGTAGAGTTACATTCAAGCTATATTAAGGCACTAAGGTTTTTTTTTGGTTTTTTTTTTCCCCACACACACACACACAAACAAAAAGTTTAAATATGTAATTTTGGTGATCAAAGATTAGTTTCAAGGGATAAAATTATTGACTACAGCGGGACTTTAAAAGATCAAGAAAAATATTCCTCATGACTTTAAAACTGTGAGGTAAATATCAAGGATATCTTTTAAACATGCTTATAAACTAATGCAACAAACACAAATAGCTGGTATGATTTGAGATACCATAAACATTTATGTCATTACTGGCAGGATCTTTCTTTTAAGCAATCAACTGTCTTTGGTTCACCAGGCAGACAAATATCTTTAGTCCTGGATACTTGTGTTTTTTTACTCTAGCAAATGGTATCCTACAACGCCACCAAGTGGCAGACAAGACAAAGGAAATGCATGTATTACCTGTGTGGGAAAATCCAGGTCCAAAATCCTCAGTTTCAGAACATTAGTCCTCCTGTGAATGACAGCAATCATACAATTAATAGCATATTGCTCCTAGATGTGCTATAAATGCTTCCTGTATAATGTTTTTGGCCATAATTCTATTCTATTTTTCATTATTATTCATTGTTATTTAGTTTCATGGTACCATTTTACAGTAAGGTTTCTTTAGTTAACTAGTTAACATGAATTAAGAATGAACAATACTTTTACAGCATTTATTAATATAAATTGTTAATTTTAACATTTACTAATACATTATTAAAATTAAATGTTGTATTTGTTTACATTAGTTAATGCACTGTGAACTAAGATTAGAGTATTAAAAAACAAAGATTAATAAATACCGTAACAAATTGTTATTGTTCAATTGTTAGTTCATACATTAACTAATGTTAACTAATGAAATCTTATTGTAAAGTGTTACTCAAGTTTTAGTATACATTTTGGTATTCAACCTGGCTCTTAGAGGTACTGTAAACAATAGGAGTCTACACAAAATTGTTATATCTATGTAAATGAATTATTAATCAACCTGAAAAGTGCACCGATTACTCATTAGTTTATTAAGTTAGTTATTTTTAAGCAGCATCAGCATATTGAATGCTGTACCAATCTATGAGGAAACGATTTCTTCAAGACAAGTTATGTTGTTGTCTTTTTAAAGTATTATAAAGTATCTTGAATTCCAGACAGTCATTTGAAAAATCAGTAAAACTAAACAAATACTGAATGCAGTTATGATACAAAAGAAATCTAAGCAAGGCATTCCAGAGAGTTTATAAGCAGAAAGAAGCATATATATAATTCGCTTCTGTTAATATTTCTACTAAATCATGTAATTGGGACTTCTTTTCTTGGATGTTGTTGACTGAGCTTAAGTTGTTCTAAACTTGGATTACTCCTTTAAGACTTGCGTTGTGTGGCCTACCGCTCTACCATTCTGTTCAACGCCTCTTTAACAAGAGTTATGACATTGAAAACACACTCAAACCCGATGCTGAGATAACACAAAATTTTGCAGTTAAACACCATTCACTGCATTTTTTTCAATCTGAATGTCAACCATGCCACCCTTAAGGAGCAGAGTTCCTGTTTATTTCAATTCAACATTTTTAAATCAATGTGTATTGCATGCTGATGGTCTTACTCAACATCTCAATGCATCAACATCATGTTTACATCAATGGTTCATTAAACTCTTTGGAGCACATTGAACAATGCATTTTCTCCACCCTGCAGTCCTTCAAACAAATCAATCATGCTTATATTCCATTAAAAAGACAAGTACAGGAGGAGCATAAAAACCCTGACATTATTTGGCCATCTGGATATACGATAACACTGTAATGTTGCATTATCTTCGGATGAGACGTTAAACCGAGGTCCTGACTCTCTGTGGTCATTAAAAATCCCAGGATGTCTTTCGAAAAGAGTAGGGGTGTAACCCTGAAACCCTGGCCACCCAGGCTTCATCACTCTGTCTCCTCTCCACCAATAAGCTGGTGTGTGGTGGGCGTTCTGGCGCAATATGGCTGCCGTCGCATCATCCAGGTGAATGCTGCACATTAGTGGTGGTTGAGGAGATTCCCCCTTCACTTTCTTGTACTTTAAATTCCCTTGACTTAAAAGTGAACTAACTTTCCCTTTCTTAGGTTCACTCAATTCTGTGTCAGTAGTGGGAACACCTTCCAGGTGAGACGACTGTCTGAAGCCCATCGAGGCACAAGCTAGGCGCTTGGGGCTCTGATGTCAAGCTATTGGCTCTGAAGAGCGAATTGATGGATTTCTCCATTTCGCTCTCTCTCTAAATCGGAGAGAGCAGCACTATGTAAATCCAACAACATTCAGACATGACCAAGAACAGGGGTCGGGAACCTTTTTTGACCAAAGAGCCAATTTTTTATTTTTTGTTAATGCATTTTTCTAATAGAGCCAAAGTAGGAAAATAATGTAGTGTGTAATATTATTTGAAAACAGAAAACAAAAAAAAAAAGAAACATCCTGTCAGTAGCGGATTTAGTTCTCTTTCGCAGCTTTGCGTTTCCTTTTTAATATCAAGCACGTCCCGCTCTTTACTTTCTTATTCATTGTTTCTTTATTAATAACGCCAACAGTCGCGCCCACTGAAAGCTGCGCGGATTATCATAGATATAAATACGACACATTTATAGGACATAAAGGTCTATGTGGCAAAAGCAAAAGTAACCGGTGAAATGTTTCGAAATGTCTCTTGGCACAGAAGAGCACCGGTTTCAATAAAATGATATTTTTCAGTCCAGTCACTATTTTACGTAGTCACTATTTTACTGCATAGTCACTTGAATCTGAGAGCGGAAGCTCTAGGTTACCACAGAAACCTGGTTTGTTGTTAATTGCTGTCACCGAACATGCACTTTGGCTGGTACAACTTTAAATATATTATTATTATAAACTTTTAATAAACTTCGGTAGGCTCTGCAACACAGGAATTGCTGATCTCTAGTGATGTTGAATTTGTTATCGATCATTTGTTGGGAAAGGGTGAGAGACCTGGCGAGATTTTTGTCAAAGAGCCAGGTGTGGCTCGTGAGCCAAAGGTTCCCGACCACTGACCTAGAAGCTTGTGACACGATCTCTTTCATCTACAAGCATGATGATGATAATGGCCACAGTGGCCTCGGACTCTGTTCGGTGGCAGGCCTTGTGACATTCTCCTCCCAAGCAGTCTTTTATCCCTGTCCATAATGAGCTATTGGGCGTTGTTGCTCACACACTGGGTAAACTTGAGTTACATCTGCACTGATCGGCAAATCTTCAAGACCATCATGATGGATGTCTCTCTGGTAGGCTGGGGCATGATCAGGGCCGCCCTCCCTACAGGATCTGGAAGTGTGCCCATCTTCATTGGAATATGAATTGCCTGAAGATGTTGGTGGTATTTCTGCATCGAAACAATGCATTGAAACAATTCTTCGGGATTGCCACATGTTGATAAGAACAGACAACACATCAGTGATATCTTTATCTGAATCGTCAAGGGGGAATAAGTTCTCACTCCCTGTAGAGATTAGCGAGGCACATTCTACTCTCGACGAGTGGAGAGTGGAGGTTACACCCTGAAGTGGTGAGTGTGATCTGGCAAAGGGTCGGATGGATGTTTGAGTCCAGTGAAACAGCTCAGTGCCTTCTTCTCTCTGTCCCCTAGTATGAAAAGGTGGGCCAGAACCAGCCTGTGCGCTTTCCTGCCGATTTGACTGCTCTTAGCGGTTCTTTTGAGGGTGAGGGAAAATAGGTTTGTTTGTTGTTGGTGACTCCTTTTTGGCTGTCCTAAGCTTTTGGATCTGATATCTCTTTTAGAGGGTTCCCCTTGGAAGTTTCCAGTCAGATTGGACCTAATTCTCAGGCCTGGTGCACAATTAGGCAACCTTGTTCAGAGATGTGGAGCCTTGGCAAGTTGGACCCAGTCCACTGCCCTATTGGATCAGTGCTGGCGTTCCTTCAAAAGTATTTCTTTGCAGGAGTAGCTTTGGAGATTGCAGCTCAACATGTTCCCGTGCAGGGTGTTTCTGTCAGAGACATTCTTTGATTTCCTGCTTTATACGTGGACCAAGATGGCTAAGACCTTTCCGCTTTATGGGATTTTCTGTGGTCCTGCGGAGATTGAAGAACTCACCTAATAAACCTATGAAAGGGAGCATATCAGTTATATATATAACCTTGGTTCCCTGTGTAGGGAACGAGATGCTGAGGATACTCCTCAGTCCTGCTTTTGCTTCCTTCATTGGAAATTGGTAGGGTGATGGTGCAAGCATGTCCTTTTGAGGCACAGGTGACGTGTGCCTTGATGGGTGGTGTAAGTGCCATCAGCCAATAAACTGGCATGATTCTATACAGGCTTCAGACAATTGTCACACTTGGAGGGTGTTCCCATAGCATCAAAAAACAAACAAACAATTAATTAAATTACAAAGATCTGATGAAATAAACAAAGATCTGATAACTTAACAAATAGTGAAAAAACAAGGTTCATAAACTTTAGGTTAGGTAGTACGTCTAATAAGTCTGATTAGACAAAACACCTAGAATAACACCTAGAAAAACACACAAAATAAGATACTTTTTTTCTATTTTTAGTGAACACTTTAACATGTTTGCAATGGTAATTGGTGGGTCAGTGTGTTCAGTAAAGACAAAAATTGAACACACTGACCCAACAATTACCATTACAAACATGTTAAACCGTTAAAGTGTTCAACAAAAATATAAAAAAAGTATCTTATTTTGTGGTATTTGTTTGATCAAGTTAAAGCTGGTGTAAGCGATGTTAGCCGTGCTGCTATTTCAAGTCAGTTAATTTGTTTGTTTTTTTCTCCTAAGGAAATTGAGAGAAATTTCTGAGCCAAAGTTGATACTTCAAAGAAATGTGAGAAGACTCCTGCGCTATGAAAGATTGACCTGTGAGCAAAAATGTCCTAAAGTGACCTATGAGCAAAAGAAAAAAATATATATTTAAGGCTCTGTGGCATGAAGCAGGGTGGGGCTGAGAGCAGTAAAAGCAGAACAAGGCTGGTGGCCTGGTCCTCTCTCATCTTCCACTGTCGTCACTCATCCTTTTCGGGCTTCTCCATGAGACTCGAGGCCAGTGTGACGTGCAGGTGACTGGCCTTGCTCCGCTCCCACGGCTCTCTGCCCCGCCCTGCTTCACACCACAGGCAACTATTTCACTGACTCCTGACAAATAACAGGGACATTTTATGTGTGATATTCCAAAAGTGAATCGCTTGCAGCAGCTATAAACACTGCAACAGTTTAAAAAAAACCAAGCAATTTAATTACAAAAATATAAACTTATTCAGATGCAAGTATCTAGTCTAGTGGTTCTCACCCTTTCTGACACAAAGACAATATTTGAAGGCCCCTTTAAGATATTTCTGATACTTCTGCTATATTGTAAAGGCTGCTCACTTTCAAAGTTTTAATTACTAATAAAATAAATTCCATTCCAGATTATAAATACCATCCCTTTCAAAGTGGAACTTCAATGCTGCGTTTTAGTGTTGACGCTATGGGGAACGTCATCAGCATGCATGACGGTCTGAAGCACGTGTAACCATACCCCAATATTTATCGATAATTAACAGAGGGAAGTCCATTACGTCACAAGCGGAGCTTGTTTGTCTTCAGGAGCCGTTTGTATGTAGCGCATTGTAACAAAGACGAAACTATGGTGAAAACAAGCAGCAAATGCTTTAGAAAGTGTGTGCTTCCATGTCCTCATTTTATGACACCTGAAGAACCCATGATCTTTGTGTTCTTGGCTTGGGAGCAGAGAACGCACTTTCTGCGTTTGAGGGGGCTGGATGTGTTCAATGTGACAAGTTCACAGTGAGGAAGCTCCGTGCATGCTTGGCCCTCTTCTTAAGGGATGAGGGACAAGCATCTGCACCCCACAGTTCAGGTCCCACTGCTGCCGACAGCGACGTGGAGACTCGGACTGGGGGGCTCGCAGTTGGAGCTGGCTGAGGAATTTGAGAAAGGGATTTAGATTTCTCAAACCCTGTTGCTGGCTCAGGTGATCTGCTGGATCAGGAAGCCCATTCTTTGGCTTCATCCATCAGCCCCGCATACGAGGAACAGTTGGATGTAATGGCCTGCACCACGGCCAGGTTGGACTTGAACCGGTCGTGTGAGAGACAGGAAATTGCTTGCGGTAGACTCGATGAGCGATTTCCTGGTGGGTTATGTTCGTCCCTTCTCCATGAGCCTGCAGTTTCTTCCGGATCTTCACACTAAGGTGGAGATGTCATGGAAAAAGCCATATTCAGAACGCATCTTTCCTTTTCCACATTCAAATTATATGAATGTAGAGAGATTGTGTAAACAGGGATACGTGAAGGTGCTCCCTGTAGAAGAGACACTGGCTAGCTATCTCTCGCAGAGTGAGGCACCTTTGTTGAAGGCTCCGATCTTGTCATCTAAACCATTACAGACCACCTTGCAGGTTCATTGGCAAGGCATATGTGGCAGTGGGTCAGGCTGGTGGTGCCCTGCACGCATTGGCTGTTCTGCATGCATATCAGGCTGACCTGCTGAGAGATCTGGATCAGGGGCAGGGATTGTCTCTTGAAGCCGTTGCTGAACTGTTGCAACACAGACTTAACCTGCCGTGCCACCAAACATACATCGGTCATTCGATGGCAGCAATGG
The DNA here is from genome assembly GCA_037101425.1 of Elopichthys bambusa. Classification (NCBI taxonomy): domain Eukaryota; kingdom Metazoa; phylum Chordata; class Actinopteri; order Cypriniformes; family Xenocyprididae; genus Elopichthys; species Elopichthys bambusa. Next base: position 2,560,807 of record CM074444.1, read on the forward strand.
TATTTACAGAGAGGCATCTACAGTTAAATTTGTCAGACATCAAGGAGGAGAAAAACTTCCTTTTTGATGCTCCGGTTTCGCCTGGACTCTTTGGCACCTCTGTCAAGACAGTGTTGAGGATGTTAAGAGAGGTGAAGGCAGAGTTGGCGGCATTCAGGAAATGCATCCCATGCCAGTCCAATTCGCCTTCCAAAGCCTCTGATCTCCTGGCCCATCGAGAGTAACTAGAGACAGGGTCTGAGGACCGCTGACAGGACTCAGAAAATAGATCCCCCCCTCCCTCTGAGGAGGGTGCTGGGGCACAAGAGGTTGTTATTTGCTGTGAGGTTATGATGCGAGTGGCCAGTTTGATGAAATGTAGGAATCCACATTATACAGACCCTATACTCTCTCTGTCATGCTAAGAGCAGTGTTTGATTATGTTATGCATGCTGGCACATTCATACATTAGGTCTTGGAGAGCAGTCGTATGTCCAAGGACATCCTGCTCCTTTCACCTGCTCCTTCTAGACAGGTGCCTCCTTAGGGTTTATGCAGGGTAAACGAAACTATGTGGGCAGTCTGCAAGCATCCCCCTACTTTGTTTACTTCCCTTCTTAACTATTGTTTGGTATTGAAGTAGAGATATAGGCTCCCTTTTGAATAAGTGCTTCTATAAGAAGTATTTAAGAATGCAGACAAGTAGAGGTAGATTGTCTGTGGGGCATCCCTCCTTATTTATCTGTCACATACTATGGTGTAGCACTTGGAGAGTGTCTTTACTCAAGTCAGGGTATAAGCTTGGTAAAGTAGAGTTATGGGCATGCTGTATAGCATCCCATTCTCTTATATGTTGCTCTCCCCCAATTATATTAGGGTTAGTTCACCCCAAAATGAAAATTATGTCATTAATTACTCATCCTTATGCCGAACGTGAATGACGCACAAGAACAAACCTCTTCCGTAACTCAAACGTGCTGAGTAACCAATGAGGTTCATTCTTGTGTGTTACACAGCACGTATGAGCTTCCGGAAGAGGTTTGTTCTTGTGCGTCATTCACATTCGGTTAAGCTTCTGCTAATGTTCGCTGATCAATGTGTACATGTGAGTAAAAGCCTAAATTAAATCTTTTCATCATAAAAAGCGATCAAGTCTCTTCAGAAAATTTTATTCAGAAAAATTCTGAGCGAGCGGAGTGTAATCTTCAGAAAATCGCTCTCTGCTCCAGAGGAAATATTACCACTCAGCTCGGTTCACATGCTCTGCTGTGTAAGCATGATGGTTACTGTAGTTTTAGTGCCCATCCAGAGATTGGATAGGGAAAGCTCTGGCTTCATGTGGATGTGGCCTTAGACTAAATGTCAGCCTGCTTGTCTCTACTGTTCAGGCATGAATTTCCTATTTGTAATTCGTTTCACTTTTGGTGTGAAAGGGCCTTTACATTGCCAAAAACTTTAGTTTTTTATAATTAAAAAACAAACAAGCAAGCCAAGACCAGGTGAGAAAAAGTAATGCAAAAGTAATTTAGCACATTACTTTCCATACAAAATAAGTAATGCAATTAATTACTTCTTTAGGGAGTATGCAACCCTGTTCCCTGAGAAGGGATATGAGATGCTGCATCTCGTTGCCATGCCTCAGGCTTGCCTGCACGCCTCTTTCAGACAAAACAGTCGATGAAGTGTAATTCAGGCACCCTTTTATGGGTGCGTCACATGCGGGTTCATCCACTAATGAATACTGCCATGTGGAGAACTGGCCCCCCGACTAAGCCTGGTTTCTCCCAAGGTTTTTTCTCCATTTTAACACCTGTTTGCCACCTGATGTCACCTGTTGGAGTTTGGGTTCCTTGCTGCTGTCGCCTTTGGCTTGCTTAGTTGGGGACACTTGACAATTGATATTTGATATTCCACAGTGCTTTGATCTACCTGCATTGACACTATTCCTTAAGAGCTGCTGTGCAGCCAAAATAATGTACCAGTTATCACTGTAAAGCTGCTTTGACACAATCTACATTGTAAAAAGCACTATATAAATAAAGGTGACTTGAAGGTGACTTGGTTACACATGCTTCAGACACCGGTCATGCTGATGACGTTCCACATGCAGTATCTTGTTCCCCTTATCAGGGAACCAGGTTGCATGATTTCCATGGCTTTTATTTTTTACTCACTTGCGACCCCCCTGGAAGTTTGCTGAGGACCCCTAGTGGGCCCCAGACACCTGGTTGAGAACCACTGATCTAGTCATTCTGAAACATTTCAAACACAACTGATGACATGCACCGGTGCCCCTGGCCTCCACCGAACACAACATGCTGAAACGAGCTAAAATGTTCTAGAGTACCTCTGAGGCATGTTCCTCTTCCTCCTGCAATAAAGGAATTTAGTATTAAAACAGAAGAATGCGTCAATGCATTGGAGTGAAAGAAACAGCTACTAAGGGAGAAGAAGGTTGTACTACACCCAGATAGTTCTCTCAGCTAGTAAAGCTACAAGAGAATGAGCAGTGGAAGTGGATATATGTGTGTGTGTGTTTCTACAATAAAGATCCTAGAAGTGACAGCCACTAAAAAAAAACTTCTGTGATTTCAGCTCCTGTAACATAAGTATGGGATGGAATGACTGGAAAAGAAAAGATGTATCGAATGTATTGTATGCTATATTTGGTCCAAGACATAGGAGGGCTGACAACACAGGTGCAGTTAGAAAAAAGAAAAAAACAAACACAGAGGGGAAAGAAAAAGAGAAAGAGCAAAAAGCTTAAAGAAAAGGGAAAAAACATGTATCAATCTACCTCAAGCTCTCTGAGTTCTTCTTCCTCCTAGAGGGGAAAACAGACTGAATCAGATGGAATGTGAGAACTTAAGCTGAAGAGAGCAACTTGAGAGATGCATGCAGAAACAGATGGAGAGAGGAGAAAAAGACTGGCAGGTGGCAGCTAGAGTAGAGAAGTGAAACAGGAGGTTAATAGGAAGAGTGGAGGAAAATCAGTTGCGAAATAAGGGGGGAAAACACAAATCACAAGTACAAACAGGAGAGAGATATACAGTACTGCTCGTCAAACCCAAGTTACCTCAGACACCAAATCATCTTCTGCCTAGAAAAAACAGGAGGGAGAGAGAAGAATATGCCATCAGAACGCCTGCTCAGTATTGGCCGATGCTGTTCACGTGAGCAGCACGACACATGCATGTGATGCTGACGCAGGAGCTGGCCAATAATGAGTTGGCGTTCCGACGTAGAACCTGGAAGCACTGAAAGTAAACAGCGTAGGAGACTGACAGTTTTTTTCGTGTTGTTTTTGCGCACAAAAAGTATTCTCTTCACTTCATAACATTAAGGTTGAACCACTGTAACACTGAATATTTTAACAATTGTATTTGCTACCTTTCTGGGCTTTGACAGGTGCAATGATGTTGCTGCCTATGTGTGGTTCATATACCTCTCGGAATTCATCAATAATAACTTAATTTGTGTTCCGAAGATGAATGAAGGTCTTACGGATTTGGAACGACATGAGTGTGAGTAATTAATGACAGAAACTTTATTTTTGGGTGATCTAACACTTTAATGCTTCTTAAAGCAGCAAGTTTTTCAGATTAAGTGACATTGACTTAAATGAAACCAGGTAATTTAGATGTTACTACATAAAGCACATTATTTAGGTTATCTGGAAAAAAGTGATTAATGTTTCCTGTGATTGTAATTCCTGTATAAATACATTTATACCACCTTTCAATGAAATGTGTATTTCAATATCAAATCATATTTGACGCTTCAGATGCTCCAGTCCACATGAAAAGCATATATAACTTAGTATAAGATATGATAGTTAGGATAATGTAGTTGGTATGGGCAAAATCGTATGGAAACAATCATTCTTAATTCAGTCATGAAAACTCTCGGAGAGATTGGTACGGTAATAGAGATTGGAATGATAATGGATATGGCAATGCTAATATATTTGGTCTTGGCGGAATATATATATATATATGCTTTTGGCTGCAGAGCAAGTACAGAGACTTGCTACTACCAATACATTCACAGACATTGCTATGAGCATGTAAGACATGCTGCTGCTGCTGCACATGTAACATACATGAATTAAACCCCATAGCAGATCTGTACAGGTGGAGCTGGGGAAAGTGGAGGGTTTCTGAAAGTGTGCTACAGAATGCTAACAGCAACACTACCCGTATTTGTTTGAATGTTGAACCGCAGCTCATTAGCCGCTGATGCAACAGCAACCAATCAGCTGTGCGATGTATGACATGATCGCTACTAATTGAGTTAAAGACCTATAAGCCTGCGGCATCTAGAGTTTTATGCCAGAACTAGGTAACTAATTTTCATTTAATTTCTTAATTCGGTTAAAAAGAAAGTTTATATGTGGTAATAAGTTTATCAGTTCCAAAACAACATTTTATTTTTAGGAAGAAATGTGTTTTAATATTGGTGGAGAACTCGAAAGGCTTTTAACTGAAAATGCATCCATAACACCTGGAAAGAAAAAGAGGGAGGAAAATGAAACACAGGCAAACTCCAATGCAAACGAGTCACCTTCCAAGTGAGTAAATGACTGACTATAAGGAGCAGATGAGAGACACACAAAAAAACACATGGATGCAAAAATTCACTAAAAATAATGAAAATGTTGTCAGCGAGATGAGAAGGAATGAATGGGAGAGAATATAGTTATAGATCTAGAATCTGTTTGTTAAGAATCACCTCTGAGACCAGATGGTTGTCCTCTACCTGAAACAGTGAATAATGAACATTAGCTGAGTTTAACAGGGTTCCCACACTTTTCCAAATCGTTCATCATTAATTAAAAGGATTTTTAAAAATCATATTATAGATGCACAAATGTCTGTAAAAAAGACCCTCATCATCGGACAGATTATAATATTTCATACTCTACACAAACTCTCACAATGAGAAATATCTAGTCACTAAAATATTTAAGAAGCGGAACATAACTATAATAAATATATACACTAAAAAAATGTCTGTTACTTTTCTGTAACTTTTTTCTATTTTTTCAGGCCTGGAAACCATAATTTCCCTTATATTTCCATGACCATGTGAACCATGAAAAGAAAAGAAAAAAATAGTCTAGACACACGTAATACATTGACAAAATTAAAAATAAAGCAATTCTTGTTTTTTGATTGAATGATTTCCACTGATTGGCAGAGCAAATACAGTGATCTAAAGACAACTGTACCTCCACCTTGTGATACACACATGTGTTTCTCTATTCCCCCACTTTAGGCAAGAGCAACATTTGGGTTATTCCCAAAGGAAACGTGCTGCAATCCAATATAAACCTTTCTTTTTAATTTCTATGCATCATGTCACAGCCTAACAGGAATCTTTGTGATATGTAAAGACTAGTGTTATTGTTGTTAAAACTGCAAAATGCTTCTTAAGAGACTAAAAGTATAGATGTCAGTCTTACCTTGTCCTCTTCTCCTTCTTCCTGTGAATCACAGAAGAAAAGAAAAGGTTCACTCAGAATAGTAATGAATATAATTACAAAAGGTTTAAGTTTTATTGCCATTACAATTACTTTGAATAGTACTACTGGATGTTTGTAATAGTTGTTAGGTAACAAGTGCCTTAGAGATGATGACAGCTCTGGCTGCTAGGCCTCACAGTGCTGCTAGACAAGCCACCTCCGCCTTGCATGGGTTGGCCGTCCTGCAGGCCAAAACACTCATAGTGCACAAGGGTAGTTCTGAGCCGGGGTTGAACTGTGCACGGCGACTGACCTCACCCTCCGGGCAACAAAATTCATGGTGCAGATCTCGCAAGATGGCCACTGTCGAGGACTTGCCCAGCAGTTCTTAGCAGTCCAGAAGCCGACATCTCTGCCACCCGGCCTCTGCAGGTTAGTCTGCTCGTCGCCAAGGGCACCCCCCAGCTGTGACGTCAAGCCCCCCATAGGAAGGTAATGCAGCCCGTCCCCAGCCCGCCACTAAAACCTCCAAACGCTCAGTGAGGTGGCTCCGAGACGGGTGACCTGGAGATGCAGGGGACTGCTCTTTCTCAGGAGCTGATGAGCCGCTCCTTCCCCCGAAGGAGGGCTAAGTAGAGAATCTTGCTTCATTTTGGCTCTGTTCTGCTACTGACCCAGCGGCCAGTGGTACCAAAATTCTTAAGAAAGAGCAGTTCCCTCACTCTCCAGGTCATACAGGGCGTGCATTGGCAGTGAGCGACACTCTGCTTCCTCACTCCCAGCCCCCCTTCTTTCACCACAGGCGGGGAGTTGCATCCGAGGATGCGCTGGCTCGTTCGGACAGTCAGAATTGGCTATGCGATTCAGTTCGCCAGGCATTCCCCCAGGTTCAGCTGTGTCCTATTTACCTCTGTGGCAAATAAAGATGCCCCTGTTCTGCGTGGAGAGATTGCAATCCTGCATCAGTTTCACCCATTACATCAGAGCAAGCATGTGTTGGTCCGCACAACAATGTGTACATTAACCGCCAAGGCGGGGTATGCTCACGTTGCATGTCACAACTCGCCTGCCATCTCCTCCTCTGGAGTCAGCAGCAGCTCAAGTTACTTTCCGCCATTCACAAACCCAGGCTAACTCAATCGTGCATTCCCCTCTAGGGAAATATGAGTGCCTACTTTGCTCTTCAGGTGACTTCCCCACTGAATCGAGTTCCTCCAGCATCCTTCGGCAGTCGGACATGGCGGAGGCATCTGACGCCAGGCCCGGTCGGTCAGCCCTTTTACTGGGCTAGATATCCATATGCTGTGATTCCCCTTTGGTAATCCCATATGTTAACTATGGTACAGTTTCCCTGTCTGTAACCACCTGTCTCTGCATCTGGTAGTAGTTCCTCCCTGGCTAGGTAGGATCAACCGCAGAGATCTTCTATATGTAGCACTGTCCCACGGGTCAGTCCATATGTGTATCCACACATCACCTCCCTTTGGGAATATGGGAATTGACATCCAAAGCACTCTTCCCCATGAAATATCATTAAAAGAGGAACAGCATCTACGACAGTCTCCAGGTAAGCCCTGTCCCTTCCATCACATTGGTTTGGAGGACCAGTTTCCTTGCGTGGGGCACTGGGTAGGTTACGACTGTGTAAGGGGCAGTTGAGATCTATCTATCTATCTATCCTGGTTAAATTGTTATACAATGATTAAGACATGCAGAATTGTTTAAGAACTTTTTTCTTACCTGCTCTTCCTCCTCAGCTGCTTTTCTCTAACAAAAACAAAATTAATAAATATTAAAATGAGCAAATAACATGAGGCAGAAAAACATATTTACTGAATGAACATCAACAATCTTCACTGAAACAATAGTCACACTGTCAACCGGAAACACTAGTAGGAATCAAACTAGAAGAGAGGAGATGATAAAGCAGGATGTTAGATGTTAATTTGAGTTGCATAGGAGAGATTACAGAACCTGCGTGAAAAAAAAAAACTTGAGGTTAAGCAAAGATAAAGCAAAGATATTATGGATTATATGGAAGAACAATGAGCAGCTATGGGAAAGCAGATTATGTTTGAGGAGGAATGAGAGTTAATTAGTTTTGATCAGTCAGTTACACTCTCTTCATCTTCTTCTGCAGGTTCCTCCTCTTCTTCATCCTCTTCTTGAGCGTCTGTCTGTACGTTCTTGCCCGGATCATCGTCCTCCAGCTCTGCTGTGTGTGCATGTCCGTTCTGTTCAGCCTCCTTGATTTCCTTTTTCTAGAAGAACAAACAACGCATCCCAGGAAAGGGGAAATTAAAACTGTTATGACACTGCAGGAGCTTCTAAGGCACTAAAACTTGGCACCATGGAATCCTGGGTAGTTTTACAACAGGTCCCTCAGGATGAAGACAAGCATGAATAAATGAACTGGGTTTTCAGAAGAACAATCGCCAATGGAATTTGAGAAACAGTGTTAAGAAAGAAAAGAGGGTTTGTTTGTTAGACAGTGTTGCCAAACAAAATGGACATAATCAGTTTGCAATGTTGAATAATCCTCAAAAGAACATCTATATTTTTCAAGACAAAACAACATTGGAAGAAAAACATTTTCCTCAAACAAACATTAGGGTTGCAATAAGTGAATAGAGTTGTAATAAGTACATGTAATTACATAGTACGTAATCGGTCATTTCTATGTAACTTTGAAATTATTGTGAACATAAACATCAGTCAGGACAAAATAAACAAGATTTCTGCATTGTAACTTTCTGCATTGTAAGCATGCCTGGTTAAATCTGATTAATAACACTACACAGATGCAAGTGGATTAAGAGGAACAGCATGCGAAAATGTGGAAATGTTTATATATGGCTATGTTTGGAATGGCATACTAATATTTTACTGCCTGCTAATTTTAAGTTAACAGTTTCTAATAATGTTTCATTTGTTAACATTAGTAAACTACATTAACATGCACTCACAATAAACAATACTTCTACAGCATTTATTAACAAATATTTATTAAACATTTTTAATTAAATACGTATTATTTTATGTTTATTTCTAATTTTACTAATACATTTTTAAAATCAAATGTTGTATCTGTTATGATTAGTTAATGCACTGTGAACAAACATCAACAAACAATGAACAATTATATTTTATTAACCATCACCAGTGCTTCCCACAGGTTTGAAATATACTTGCGGTGGTAGCCGGGTGGAAAATCCTCCTGTTACCCACGGCACAAAAATTATTTACTACATGTGACAAACAACAAATAATGTGTGACTTAAAAAATAATAATAATAATAATAATTTATTGAAATTCATTTTGATACAGATTATGCTGTGTTTTAGGGGGATATTAAGTATGCTACTTTTTTATCCATTTACCGTAAAATTCCTCAACTACACCATTTGTATGCATATGAAATATTACATTTTTATGAAAAAAAATCCCTGATGTTTATAAAGATGATCTAAATTACATAGGAGTTGTTTCTGGATATTGTATGGTTTTAGAGGCAGAATTCTGTCATCTGCTGGTTAGAGAAATCTGTAGGAAATTTTTAGTGTTATTACCATATACAGGTGCTGGTCATATAATTAGAATATCATCAAAAAGTTGATTTATTTTACTAATTCCATTCAAAAAGTGAAACTTGTATATTATATTCATTCATTACACACAGACTGATATATTTCCAATGTTTATTTCTTTTAATTTTGATGATTATAACTGACAACTAAGGAAAATCCCAAATTCAGTATCTCAGAAAATTAAAATATTGTGAAAAGGTTCAATATTGAAGACGCCTGGTGCCACACTCTAATCAGCTAATTAACTCAAAACACCTGCAAAGGCCTTTAAATGGTCTCTCAGTCTAGTTCTGCAGGCTACACAATCATGGGGAAGACTGCTGACTTGACAGTTGTCCAAAAGATGACCATTGACACCTTGCACAAGGAGGGCAAGACACAAAAGGTCATTGCAAAAGAGGCTGGCTGTTCACAGAGCTCTGTGTCCAAGCACATTAATAGAGAGGCAAAGGGAAGGAAAAGATGTGGTAGAAAAAAGTGTACAAGCAATAGGGATAACCACACCCTGGAGAGGATTGTGAAACAAAACCCATTCAAAAATGTGGGGGAGATTCACAAAGAGTGGACTGCAGCTGGAGTCAGTGCTTCAAGAACCACTACGCACAGACGTATGCAAGACATGGGTTTCAGCTGTCGCATTCCTTGTGTCAAGCCACTCTTGAACAACAGACAGCGTCAGAAGCGTCTCGCCTGGGCTAAAGACAAAAAGGACTGGACTGCTGCTGAGTGGTCCAAAGTTATGTTCTCTGATGAAAGTAAATTTTGCATTTCCTTTGGAAATCAGGGTCCCAGAGTCTGGAGGAAGAGAGGAGAGGCACACAATCCACGTTGCTTGAGGTCCAGTGTAAAGTTTCCACAGTCAGTGATGGTTTGGGGTGCCATGTCATCTGCTGGTGTTGGTCCACTGTGTTTTCTGAGGTCCAAGGTCAACGCAGCCGTATACCAGGAAGTTTTAGAGCACTTCATGCTTCCTGCTGCTGACCAACTTTATGGAGATGCAGATTTCATTTTCCAACAGGACTTGGCACCTGCACAGTGCCAAAGCTACCAGTACCTGGTTTAAGGACCATGGTATCCCTGTTCTTAATTGGCCAGCAAACTTGCCTGACCTTAACCCCATAGAAAATCTATGGGGTATTGTGAAGAGGAAGATGCGATATGCCAGACCCAACAATGCAGAAGAGCTGAAGGCCACTATCAGAGCAACCTGGGCTCTTATAACACCTGAGCAGTGCCACAGACTGATCGACTCCATGCCACGCCGCATTGCTGCAGTAATTCAGGCAAAAGGAGCCCCAACTAAGTATTGAGTGCTGTGCATGCTCATACTTTTCATGTTCATACTTTTCAGTTGACCAAGATTTCTAAAAACCCTTTCTTTGTATTGGTCTTAAGTAATATTCTAATTTTCTGAGATACTGAATTTGGGATTTTCCTTAGTTGTCAGTTATAATCATCAAAATTAAAAGAAATAAACATTTGAAATATATCAGTCTGTGTGTAATGAATGAATATAATATACAAGTTTCACTTTTTGAATGGAATTAGTGAAATAAATCAACTTTTTGATGAGATTCTAATTATATGACCAGCACCTGTACATCCAGCAGAGGACCCATTAATTTTTCTGGATGTGGCCAACTGCTCTTATAAATGCAATATGGAACGATAATGCAAATACACGCGTGCGCGCACCAGGTCTTTGTCTGTGAAATATCCACCGTGTCTCTGAGGGTCTCTGCAGCACATGTGGAATTGTCAGTGGGAGTAAACAGTTCTCGCGCACAATGAACGAGCAGGTACTAAACGCGTGGAGCGAAGGGAGACTTTCCAATAGTTTCCAATAGTCACATGTTGCGACTTTTGCGCCCTCAAGTTCGTTATTTTAAATGTAGACGCGGGACGAACGCGCTCAAATAGAAATCAAAAGCTCTGCCAAGATGGACGAACAGCTGATCATACCTGTACAGGGCAGGTTTTTTTATTTCTTATCTCCATAAGTAGTAGTATAATCTAGTATTAGAGCTAATGCAAGTTCTGGAAATCCATTTATCCTTTGCTGAAACTTCTTCGTCTTCATGGAGAACGCGGCTCATAATTGCTTAGCAATGAGCGTTTTTAAAAAGACTAGAAAGCGGCGCGGCTGGCGTTTTCCACGCGTTTTTAGACGCGACATGTGAACGCCCTCTAAATCGAACGCGGATGGTTTCATTATCTCTGGGCGGCCCACCCAGGTAAAGTCTATGTGTGGGAAGCACTGAACACTATAACAAAGGCTAATAAATGCTGTAAAAATATATAGCTTATAGTTAGTTCATGTTAATTAAAGAATTAACTAATGTTAACAAATAAGAGCTTTAGTAAAGTGTTATTGTGAAACAATGCATTTTGTTGCATGTTTAATTCAGTGAGGAATGTCCAATTATCATTTCACAAAAACATTTTTTGCATTTTTGTGTGAAAAAGTCTTAAATTATGGCAGTCTGACGTTTACAAAAAATCAAGGCTGTACATTGTGGAATACAATGGACCCTTTTCACGGACTGTGATGACGTGTTTCCACAGTTATCAACATCACAAATCTAGTAAGTTTTTAATATTTTAATTTATATTTCTTTTTTTATTTTATTATTATATATTTTAAAAAAGTACCTAACTATGACCACTTCCACTTCTGAGAACCCCGGAAATGTAAAAAGGGTCCACACACTGAGCAAATTCACAAATGTAAGTCATGCAGGAATTTCTTGCAAATGTACTTTGAACAGTCTGGGATGGTACCCTTTCAAAAGGTTCTAATATGTACAATTTAGACACTAATTTAGATACTAATACAACCCGAATTCCGGAAAAGTTGGGACGTTTTTTAAATTTGAATAAAATGAAAACTAAAAGACTATCAAATCACATGAGCCAATATTTTATTCACAATAGAACATATATATAACATAACAAATGTTTAAACTGAGAAATTTTACACTTTTATCCACTAAATGAGCTCATTGATGCCTGCTACAGGTCTCAAAAAAGTTGGCACCGGGGCAACAAATGGCTGAAAAAGCAAGAAATTTTGAAAGGATTCAGCTTGGAGAACATCTAGCAACTAATTACGTTAATTGATATCAGGTCTGTAACATGATTAGCTATAAAAGGGATGTCTTAGAGAAGCAGAGTCTCTCAGAAGTAAAGATAGGCAGAGCTGTGAAAGAGTGCGTAAAAAGATTGTGGAAAACAATGTTCCTCAACGTCAAAACTCAAATCTCCTCATCTACAGTGCATAACATCATCAAAAGATTCAGAGAAACCTCTGTGCGTAAGGGACAAGGCCGAAGACCTTTATTGGATGCCCGTGGTCTTCGGGCCCTCAGACGACACTGCATCTCTCATCGACATGATTGTGTCAATGACATCACTAAATACTTCCAGAAACCACTGTCGGTAAACACGATCCGCCGTGCCATCTGCAGATGCCAACTAAAGCTCTATCATGCAAAAAGGAAGCCATATGTGAACATGGTCCAGAAGCGCCATCGTGTCCTGTGGGCCAAGACTCATTTAAAATGGACTGTTTCAAAGAGTTTGTAGTCCGGGTGCTGAATTGGCCTGCCTGCAGTCCAGATCTTTCACCTATAGAGAACATTTGGTGCATCATTAAACGAAAAATATGTCAAAGATGACCACGAACTATTCAGCAGCTGGAAACCTATATCAGGCAAGAATGGGACCAGATTCCAACACCAAAACTCATAACCTCGATGCCCAGATGTCTTTAAACTGTTTTGAAAAGAAGAGGAGATGCTACACCATGGTAAACATGCCCCCGTCCCAACTATTTTGAGACTTGTAGCAGGCATCAAATTTGAAATGAGCTCATTTTGTGCATAAAATTATGTTCTATTGTGAATAAAATATTGACTCATGTGATTTGAAAGTCTTTTAGTTTTCATTTTATTCAAATTTAAAAAACATCCCAACTTTTCCAGAATTACTGGTACTAATATACACACTTTAGCAATAATTAGGGTACAAAAGTGTACCTTTTGAAAGGGTACTGACCCAGTGACAGTGTAGGTTGTGACAGACTGGTGAACAAAAACCTAGTAGATGAAGAGCATACAAATAAAGACGTGTCTGGAAATGCACTGAAAGTGAATTTCGTTTAAATATATATAAAACAAAGAGTAAAAGAAATTCAATTGGGTATTACTGTTGTGTCATCACCAAGATGTTCCTCTGTGCCACATCCGTTATGAAGCTTTTGTGAATTTTCAGCTTGTTGTGCCTCCTGCACCAAGAGAGATTTTTATTAAAGCACTGGCGGATCAATTCAATCACTGACAGCAAGGGAAAATTCACCAAAAATGCTAAAAAGAAGAGAGGAAGAAGACAGGATTTTACAGTGATAACATTTTCATGATTAAATGTCATTCTACTGACGTTTATTAATAAAGTCATTCAAACATCTTAAGATATTTAAGGCCTAAAACAGTACCAAAACGATGTTTTGGTGGTTGGCAGATATTGTACATAACTGGGAACAAGTGAAAAATATTTGGTTGTTATTTGTGCCATTTGTTAAGACATTATTACTGGTATCACTTTAAGATATTGCAGTCTAAAGGACAATTCACACTGCACCAACAGACACAGACAGTCACAGGATTACAGTATGTCATTTCTCAGTCATTCCAAGACCGAGAAACACCAATTCAACATGTTCAATCGGTGTAAACGAGAGCCGCCAGATGCTGACAGGTGTAACATACTGATTCGACAAAACCCGTCGGTCGGAGCTTTGTGAATTGGCCTTAAGATGGTTTCTATCAATCAAGAAAAGAAAGCACACAGAAAGAAAAAAAAATGCAACCTTAGATCCTGGTGGAGGTGTCAGACCCAGAAATTCATAGACTGTGTTGTCCTCTTTGGCTTCAAAGAATGTGTCGTAGTCCTGCAATTTACGATAGGAAACTATCATTAGCATTTCATAGCAAATAATGTAGCAATTAATATGTGATTTCTGTGGAATTCAAAAGGAGCCTTCAAGCAGAGACTGTTCTTTTATCTGAAACATTAGTGGATGAGGACTGCGTCTGCTAAACGTACCATAAAATGAATGTAGTCGAAGTAAGTTGTCCATACGACATACAAGAGTGGATTTAAATTTTACTCATTATTCGAGCACAATCTCACAGCAGTTCATAACTATTTCATATTTATAACTCAGACTGGTAACCCCAAGGTTGCAGGTTCAATTCTCAATACCGGCAGGACATGTTTCCTGAGCAAGACACCTAACCCCCAATCGCTCTCCAGGTGCCACAACAAAATGGCTGCCCACTGCAACAAATTAGTAAATCGTGCGCACGATTTAGCCTACTATTTAATTCCTGCATGTCATGTGCGGGGCTCCATATTAATTAAGTTAATTTTGTTCACAACAAAGTCTCTTAGTAGCTTAACCACAAACAACATTATTCTACTTAAACCATTTTACATCCCCATAGGAAATTCCCAAGGGATCCTATGGTTTAAAAATGGTAAATATCTTCCAAGTTTTAGGACTACTAACTGTACAGTTCCTTTGAATATGTTTTGGGTCTTTTCTGTGGAATTTAAGTATAAATATAAAGATAAAACAACATGAAAAAAGGCTTACTCATGAGGTAAACGTTTAGAAGGGCAGTTTTATGGGAGCCTCTGTTGTATCAGGTTCTTACCCCACAATACATCTCCTCGTTGAAAATCTGTGGAGGAAGAGGAATTCCACTGGTGGGTTTCTTTTCTCCAGGGACATTTTCCCTCATCCACTGCCGGTTATCCTCATTTGAAGCGATGTCAAGCTGTGCGTAATCGATTTTAAGTGCCTCAAGAAACCCGACAACATCTTGTTGTTTCTTTTTGATCTGGGGTATTAGTAATAACAGATAATGTAATGATGTCAGATGATAATACTATGTTTCTTTGACATATACCATAATACATTTAAAAAACACACATAGAAAAATCCTGACTTTCCAGAAGGGAAAAATTATAACTCTTTCTAATACCTCAACTGGACCCATAAACTTGCATGTAGGCTGATATTTGCCAAAATTGTGAGAGTGACCAACACACACACGTCATTATTTCACCTACGTTTTATGTGTTTGTTCAATATTTGTTTCCAATTTTTTACTCAATTAAAAACAAATGTTAGGAGATGGGTATAACGCTATCTATCTCAAACTTTTGTCTGCTACAAATTAAAGGCTAAACTGTCTCTCCCCAAACTGTAGTAGAAAGAGTGCATTAATTACTGCAAAATATTATGAGTTTTTGGCATTTGTAATATTAGTATACAGATAAAGACACCTCATGAAGGAAAAACAATCTTATTCTGGTCTATATATGTGTAAAAATATCAATATCTGGGGCCAGTTGCCAGTAAACACACTATGTTAACATTTAACTATGTCTTATGAACAAGTCTGACCAACTAGCAGTTAGTCAAATGTAGATCAGTCTTACTTTTCAAATTCAAATGAGACCAATCTACATATTTATGAAGGGTCGCCAAGTCTGCGGTTTTCCAGTGGAATTCGGCTACTTTAAAACTAGCTGCAGGATGATTTCCCCCCCACGGGTTAAAGGTTTGAGATACTGCATGAATTATATTTGACTGAAATGCTTGTACTGAAATATTTTATATTCTACAATAATAAAACAGTGCTAGATTTTAAAGACAACAATGTCACTACGATGTCACTACTGAAATAGTCACGACTGAAACGTGGTGAAGTATCGGTAGTGACAATTTTAGATATTTTTGAGTCTAGCTCAAAGATGCTAATCAACACATGGTTAGCTAGCACAGTTATGAACAGTTGTAAACACACAAAAACTAAATTTTATCAAATAACCACCAAAAAACAATGATGTCGTTTTGGTTGTGACTGTTTCGGTAGTGACAATTTTAGATATTTTTGAGTCTAGCTCAAAGATGCTAATCAGCACATGGCTAGCTAGCAGTTATGAACAGTTGTAAACACACAAAAACTAAATTTTATCGAATAACCACCAAAAAATAATGATGTCGTTTTGGTTGTGACTGTTTCGGTAGTGACAATTTTAGATATTTTTTAATTCTAGCTCAAAGATGCTAATCAGTACATGGTTAGCTAGCAGTTATGAACAGTTGTAAACACACAAAAACTAAATTTTATCGAATAACCACCAAAAAACAATGATGTCGTTTTGGTTGTGACTGTTTCGGTAGTGACAATTTTAGATATTTTTGAGTCTAGCTCAAAGATGCTAATCAGTACATGGTTAGCTAACACAGTTATGAACAGTTGTAAACATACAAAAACTAAATTTTATTGAATAACCGCCAAAAAATAATGATGTCGTTTTGGTTGTGCCTGTTTCGGTAGTGACAACTTTAGATATTTTTGAGTCTAGCTCAAAGATGCTAATCAGTACATGGTTAGCTAACACAGTTATGAACAGTTGTAAACATACAAAAACTAAATTTTATTGAATAACCACCAAAAAATAATGATGTCGTTTTTGTTGTGCCTGTTTCGGTAGTGACAATTTTAGATATTTTTGAGTCTAGCTCAAAGATGCTAATCAGTACATGGTTAGCTAACACAGTTATGAACAGTTGTAAACACACAAAAACTAAATTTTATCGAATAACCACCAAAAAACAATGATGTCGTTTTGGTTGTGACTGTTTCGGTAGTGACAATTTTAGATATTTTTGAGTCTAGCTCAAAGATGCTAATCAGTACATGGTTAGCTAACACAGTTATGAACAGTTGTAAACATACAAAAACTAAATTTTATTGAATAACCGCCAAAAAATAATGATGTCGTTTTGGTTGTGCCTGTTTCGGTAGTGACAACTTTAGATATTTTTGAGTCTAGCTCAAAGATGCTAATCAGTACATGGTTAGCTAACACAGTTATGAACAGTTGTAAACATACAAAAACTAAATTTTATTGAATAACCACCAAAAAATAATGATGTCGTTTTTGTTGTGCCTGTTTCGGTAGTGACAATTTTAGATATTTTTGAGTCTAGCTCAAAGATGCTAATCAGTACATGGTTAGCTAACACAGTTATGAACAGTTGTAAACACACAAAAACTAAATTTTATCGAATAACCACCAAAAAATAATGATGTCGTTTTGGTTGTGACTGTTTCGATAGTGACAATTTTAGATATTTTTGAGTCTAGCTCAAAGATGCTAATCAGCACATGGTTAGCTAGCAGTTCTGAACAGTTATAAACACACAAAAACTAAATTTTATCGAATAACCACCAAAAAATAATGATGTCGTTTTGGTTGTGACTGTTTCGATAGTGACAATTTTAGATATTTTTGAGTCTAGCTCAAAGATGCTAATCAGCACATGGCTAGCTAGCAGTTATGAACAGTTGTAAACACACAAAAACTAAATTTTATCGAATAACCACCAAAAAATAATGATGTCGTTTTGGTTGTGACTGTTTCGGTAGTGACAATTTTAGATATTTTTGAGTCTAGCTCAAAGATGCTAATCAGCACATGGTTAGCTAACACAGTTATGAACAGTTGTAAACACACAAAAACTCAATTTTATCGAATAACCACCAAAAAATAATGATGTCGTTTTGGTTGTGACTGTTTCGATAGTGACAATTTTAGATATTTTTGAGTCTAGCTCAAAGATGCTAATCAGCACATGGTTAGCTAGCAGTTCTGAACAGTTATAAACACACAAAAACTAAATTTTATCGAATAACCACCAAAAAATAATGATGTCGTTTTGGTTGTGACTGTTTCGATAGTGACAATTTTAGATATTTTTGAGTCTAGCTCAAAGATGCTAATCAGCACATGGTTAGCTAGCAGTTCTGAACAGTTGTAAACACACAAAAACTAAATTTTATCGAATAACCACCAAAAAATAATGATGTCGTTTTGGTTGTGACTGTTTCGGTAGTGACAATTTTAGATACTTTTGAGTCTAGCTCAAAGATGCTAATCAGTACATGGTTAGCTAACACAGTTATGAACAGTTGTAAACATGCTAAACTAAAAACTAAAAACTAAATTTTATTATTTTATAAAAAATAATGATGTCACTTTAAAACTAGCTGCAGGATGATTCCCCCCCACGGGTTAAAGGTTTCAGATACTGCATGAATTATATTTGACTGAAATGCTTGTACTGAAATATTTTATATTCTACAACAATAAAACTGTGCTAGATTTTAAAGACTTCTTAATTCAAATTTCCTGAATTCAAGATGTTCATGTCTTTCTTTCTTCAGTGGAAAAGTAGGAAAGTCCAGGATTTTTCTCCATATCGTGGACTTCACTGGGGTTCAGCGGGTTGAAGGTCCAAATGTCAGTTTCAGTGCAGCTTTAAAGAGCTCTACACGAGGAATAAAAGTCTTATCTAGAGAAACGATCGGTCATTTTCTAAAAAAAACAATAAAATGTATACACTTTTTAACCACAAATGCTGATCTTGCACTGCTCTGCGATGCATTACGTAATCATGTTGGAAAGGTCACGCGTGACGTAAGCGGAGGTACCGCGGTAGGGTGAAAAACTTCATCTCATTTTCTCCTCCAACTTCAATCGTCCAACATTGTTGTTTTACCTTTTTTTTTCTTTTTTTTTTTGTAAAAGGCGTTTGACTTAATCTTTGCACGTTTGCTGAAACTGCAATTTGGACCTTCAACCCGTTGAACCCCACTATATGGAGAAAAATCCTGGAATGTTTTCCTCAAAAACCTTCATTTCTTTTAAGTTTTGTGAGGGAGGGCCAGTGGTAGTGTGTTTATGATCACTATGATATAGTGGTTTTCAGTTTTCATAACAGTGATTGCAAAATATGTATTTTAGGCATGGGAATGACATATTTTGAGTTTGGATATATGGTCAATAGGCTACTTTTGGGCTATTTTTTGATTGTCCATTGGGATAGTTTTGTTACACAGACCTGGAAACCCTGTATTTATGTAACTAACTTTTTTTTTTTTTTTAAAAAGTGACCTGTCTTAAAGAAAATAATTAGATGACTAACTTTCAAGACGGTCTAATTATTTTGAATGATGACTACAATAAATGCAAATGCAAAATGTAACCTAGTGTTTTCTAGGAGTGTTACAACCATTTAGGTCTCAACTCATTGGACTTGGACGCTAATTACATGGTTCAGGATTAGATTGTAAATTTCCCTGGTCTCCCATAACATGTTAAATCATGATAGTATCAAAGTAACCTACATTTTTGTTAGTGATAAAGTTAAAAGCTTAGATAATTAGCACTGTAAGCTATATCTTAGTTGCATGTTTGAAAGAATAGCTGCTACAGACTGGAATGTGATCTCAGAGATATTTAAGGAAACTGGCCGAGCTGCATCGGTTATTAGGTCACTCAGGATTATTTAAACATGCTTAAGTTAAAACATTTTTCTTTTCTTCTTTTACAGTTTAAAATACATCCACTGATGATAATTGCAAATACGCTCTTGATTCATTCCGCAATCTGTATAAAACACAATCGAAATCAAAGCGCTTCACCTCAGGGACCTGTTGAATGACTGAACAATAACACACTTGCTATCCAGTTTCTTACCGCCGTCGATCCCGAGGAGGATGCCAGGAAGACTTTAATGACCATTTTGTCGAATTGCGAGATTAAATGATCAGGGAAAAGTGTTTAAAGACACAGCGATCCACCCCCCCTTTTGGCTGGAAAGCACACAGAGCTGCAGTCTCGGCTCGAGCCGCGCGGTGTCTATTTCTGTCCGCGGCGCATCATCGTGTGGCGGGATTGGCGCGTTTGTGCCACTGCTGTCTGAGTGATTGGCAATTTCAGCTGTCTGTCCACATCAGGAGCTGCTAAAGTTAGTGTAACGACGTGCATATATGGACAGAGATGCTGTTTCTCAAGAAAAGTGTAATTTGCATTGACAACAAAAAGTGTACCTGTCTTGACTAGCAACTCTGAGGCTACGAGTCAGTAGCTAGTTAAAATTGCTAATCATCACACTGTTAATATTACTTTTATTATATAATTTTCACCTTATTAAAGTTTCCACAAATGTTGTATGTATGCAAACTGTATAATATCCAGGGTACACATTTCTAGTAATTGTGCAGTTAATTCTCATATTGTATTTTCAGAAAGTATTGGAATATTTTTCCTCTCACCAGATTTGTCACTACTGAAACACAATAACAAATAATTTAATAAGAAGGGTTACATTGAGATATTAAGATTTTGTTTACATCTGCCTTTTAAATATATTTTTTGCTATTTAAAAAAAAAAAAAAAAAAAAAAAAAAAAAGGTTTTCACAGGTAAATCATTAACATTTACAATTTTACCAATAATTTCCAGTGTAATTTATGAGATTTGAATCCGGTCTTTCTTTGTAAAAGGCGTAAAGTTTATCATACTGATTTCAAAGTGAAGGATTCATTAGTTTGAATATACACTGAACCTATCAAACACTATCATAACATCTTAGTTGATAATTCAATATACTTTATTTTTGACAAAACATCCCATGTTTCGGTCATGACTGCACATCTTCGGTAGTGACAGTAATGTGTTGGTAGTGACCTCATGACATTACAGGATTTTAACTCACATACTAAAACATATTAAAATACTAATGATTTACATAACGTACTAACGTTTAGTTTATTTCCCCAAATAAATTATTATGAGTTTCTTTTTGTCACTACCAAAACAATGATGTCACTACCGAAATAGTCACGACTGAAACATGTGGTAGTTTCATGGTTAGCTAGCACAGTTCTGAACAGTTGTAAACACACAAAAACTCAATTGTATCGAATAACCACCAAAAAACAATGATGTTGTTTTGGTTGTGACTGTTTCGGTAGTGACAATTTTAGATATTTTTGAGTCTAGCTCAAAGATGCTAATCAGCACATGGTTAGCTAGCACAGTTATGAACAGTTGTAAACACACAAAAACTAAATTTTATTGAATAACCACCAAAAAATAATGATGTCGTTTTGGTTGTGACTGTTTCGGTAGTGACAATTTTAGATATTTTTGAGTCTAGCTCAAAGATGCTAATCAGCACATGGTTAGCTAACACAGTTCTGAACAGTTGTAAACACACAAAAACTAAATTTTATCGAATAACCACCAAAAAATAATGATGTCGTTTTGGTTGTGACTGTTTCGGTAGTGACAATTTTAGATATTTTTGAGTCTAGCTCAATGATGCTAATCAGCACATGGTTAGCTAGTACAGTTCTGAACAGTTGTAAACACACAAAAACTCAATTGTATCGAATAACCACCAAAAAACAATGATGTTGTTTTGGTTGTGACTGTTTCGGTAGTGACAATTTTAGATATTTTTGAGTCTAGCTCAAAGATGCTAATCAGCACATGGTTAGCTAGCACAGTTATGAACAGTTGTAAACACACAAAAACTAAATTTTATTGAATAACCACCAAAAAATAATGATGTCGTTTTGGTTGTGACTGTTTCGGTAGTGACAATTTTAGATATTTTTGAGTCTAGCTCAAACATGCTAATCAGCACATGGTTAGCTAACACAGTTCTGAACAGTTGTAAACACACAAAAACTAAATTTTATCGAATAACCACCAAAAAATAATGATGTCGTTTTGGTTGTGACTGTTTCGGTAGTGACAATTTTAGATATTTTTGAGTCTAGCTCAATGATGCTAATCAGCACATGGTTAGCTAGTACAGTTCTGAACAGTTGTAAACACACAAAAACTCAATTGTATCGAATAACCACCAAAAAACAATGATGTTGTTTTGGTTGTGACTGTTTCGGTAGTGACAATTTTAGATATTTTTGAGTCTAGCTCAAAGATGCTAATCAGCACATGGTTAGCTAGCACAGTTATGAACAGTTGTAAACATACAAAAGCTAAATTTTATGAAATAACGCCCAAAAAAGTTTGCTTAATTGCAGAAAAAAGGTGTTTGGTAGTGACGTTCCTTAAAGTTACACACAGATTTTCAGACTTTTGAACACATTTAACTCAAAATGATGGACTCTATCTACTGTGAAAGAGAGGCTATGAGAGGGAGGGACACAGGAATATTTCCTGATCAAAAATGTACAAGTGTCTCAGCCAACAGACTAAAACATACACTGTTTCGGTAGTGACATGAAAATGCAGGACACTTTTTCTTATTTTAAAAAACTTCACTTCTTTAAAAAAATCAAAAACATATTTTTAAAAACAACAATGGAAAAAATTGCAAAAATTATTTCAATATCATTTTCACAAGTTGAAATGGTGAGGGTTCGGGACAGCCACCTCCCAACTGAAAGTACCCAATAAATTATTATTTTATATATATTAAGCTTATTGATATTTGAAATTTATTGTGGGGTTCAATAAATAATGGAAGGATCTTAGTAAACATCTAAAACTGGAATACTTGAATGCTTTTTAAATGTGTTTTTGGTTGTGGGACAGCAGTTTGCACCAATTCTGTAGAATGGCCCATATAGGGGCAGGGCTGTTGGCAGGGGAAACAAGCAGGAATGTTGTCCCGGTCCCTGTGGTGAAGGGGTCCCATGAGGTCTTTTAAAGTATGGGCTATCTGGGAAAATAGAGCTTACCTATTAAAGTTTTGTCCTGGGCTCTGTCATGCGGGATCAGAACAGCACAGAGGCTTGGGGTGGGTGCTTTTGATTCTGGACAACAAGAAACTACTTAGCAATGCTCTTAAAATGACCCAGAACACCCTAGCAACACTCCAGGAAACATCCAGAGCATCTCAGCAACAGTTAAGCAAATATCTGCTGCAATAAATAATAAAATAAACATAATAAATATAGAATTCCCCGTTATTTACATTTACATGTATCAGGTTGTCTCGAAATGCTGGCTATTAAATCCACTACAAATTTCCCTATCAGGGACAATAAAGTATATTTCATTTCATTTCAAATGACAGAAGCTGTAACACTAGGTAACAGTTAATATATATATGAATATATAACTGTTGCGTGAATTAAATTTATGAGCTTTATTCAGTGTATATCTAGCAATTACTTGCAAATGATCTATATCAACTATAGTTAACATTATAGCTATAATATTTATCTATTAAGTAGTGTAAATGTACATTTATGCATCATCTAACATTAATATGCACCATAAAGTTGTTTATATCATTATATCAATCACTGAAATGAAATAACTTGTCACATTAAATAATGTTAGAAAGCTACTGAATACATTAAGTATATTAAGAAAAAACCTCAAATTATCTTTCTGTAATGTTTTTGAGGAAAAAAGTGTATGAGGATTATTGTTATGCTATTGGATAAGGCCTGCAGGGAAGCACAATTCAATATTTAATCATCAGGGTCAAATATTAAAAAGAATCCTGCTTTTGAGAATAGTTTAAACTAACCACTGGGGTTCCTCAGGGTTCGGTGCTTGGACCTTTTCTCTTCTCGATATACACAACATCGCTAAACACATAAAACATCATCACATTAACGACACGAATGACTATTGTTGAAGTCAGCAATAAACTGACCAACTTTAATGCACATTGCTGGTCTTATTGTGATTGATTCATTGGTGCATTTTATTGCAAAAACTTCTATTACATGTTCAAATGTAAGAACTTGCTCTTCCTGATGCTGAAGTCACTAAGACCTTACAAATAGCTATTGAAGCATTATTTTTTGCAAACGCGCATTTGGTCTGGCAGCATTCTTGCATATTTGTACTGCCCTCTTTTCGTGATCCAAACAATTCCCAATGGATAAAATAAGTCGCTCCCTGATTTTTCTCACCGTTTCACTCGTAAATAAATAAAATCGACCGCAAATCAAAATTGAACCTTTCTTAATGCATGTTCTTGGTCTTAATGTGAATGATTCATGATTCATCAACATTTAAAAACTTTTTTATGATCTAAACAATTCCTGATAGATAGTCTTGCTCTAGATTATTTCCTTGTTGAATGATCTGTTTTAAAGCACCTTTTCAAAATTTAGCAAACAATTGAGATTCAACTGTCCAGTAGTTTGCCTTGCCTTGTAGTTGACTGATTTACAGTGATGGACAGTGTAAAATTTTCCAGTGAAGCAAATTTTGACATGAATTTCCTTTTTTACATTGTGCTTTCTTGTTTTTCTTTTTATTACACAGACCAGCGAAGGGTGAGACATGGACATAACTGAAGATAGGACAGCGGGATACAGGAATGGAACGAGGCAGTCCAGACTCAAACCTGTGTCCCCATGATGTCCTCATATAATATGCAGTTCTTCTTTACTCTTAACATACATGGTTTGAAACATTTCACCACGTTGAAAGCTTTTTATTCTGAATGTACTTGGCAAATAACAGCTATTTGTTGACATTTTGAGGGGAGGACATAGCAGGATCACAAATAATGTACATTCAGTTCTTCTTTTTTTTTTTTCTTCAAAATTTTGAGATAAAATAGTGTGCTTTACAAGCGTAACCCCATCACTCTTAAAAATAAAGGTTCTTTATTGGCATTGATGGTTCCATTAAGAACCTTTAACATCCACGGAAAAGGTTCTTTAGATTATTCAAATGTTTTTCACACTAAGAAAAAAATTGTTCTTTTAAGAACAGTTCACTGAAAGGTTCTTTGTGGAATCCAAAATGGTTCTTCCATCACATCACTGTGAAAAAAAAAAACCCTTTGGAACCGTATTATGTTTTGTGTGCACTGCATGGACTATAAGTACTGCAAACGGATCATGTGTGAAACAGGCGTTGCAATGACATTTTATCATATTGCATTATACAAAGAGCGGCAAGAATGTTTTTTTTGAACAGTTTGAAAATATCTGGATTTCTGCATTGATCATAAAATGTGATAAAAACACAATATGACTAACACACAAACAGTTACTTTTTTAGAATTTTATTGAAGATGCCGAGTGATCATTGACAGGGAAGGCTGGACAAAGTTAATGAACTATGTATATTACTAATTCTACAAAAGCTAATTGGAGTCCATTAAAGGGGTGGTTGATTATGATTTCACTTTTTTAACTTTAGTTAGTGTGTAATGTTGCTGTTTGAGCATAAACAACACCTGCAAAGTTACGACGCTCAAAGTTTAATGCAAAGGGAGATATTGTCTTTTACAGAAATCACTTTTGAAGGACTACAACAAACGGCTGGTAGGGACTACAACAAGCTTCTTCCTGGGTCGGTGACATCACAAACCCCAAAATTTACATAAACCCCGCCCCTGAGAACACACAACAAAGGGGGTGAGGCCATGTTGGGCTGCTTTAGAGAAGAGGAAGAGTTGTTGTAGTAGAGTGTTGTTGCCGGATAAATTTATCCACTAACCATTCAGAAACATCTAAAAGTTGTAACTTCGTCTCTCCATCAGTGTCGACTCTGGTTTGAACAATGTAAGGCTGAACACCATTACTGACAATCCTCATTTTGGCTGCGTGAGATTCTCCAGCTTTGTTGTTGTTGAGCGACCGAAGCGCGAGCTGTTAAAGCTCCACCCTCTTCTGGAAAGGGGGCCGGGAGCATCAGCTCATTTGCATTTGCATTTTGCACACAAAAATAGCGTGTTTTTGCTCAGACTTGTTTTTTTTTGTTTTTTTTGACAATTTGACAAGCTATAATAAATGATCTGTGGGGTATTTTGAGCTGAAACTTCACAGACACATTCTGGAGACACCAGAGACTTATATTACATCTTGTGAAAGGGGCATAATAGGTCCCCTGAGGTGAGATTAGAAGTATGGGTTGCACAGGTGCCACACAAAGCCTGAGAAATCTGTTCTTCTCAAGAAAGATTGGTTGGTGTGAACCATGCCTCAATCCCCAAAAGCTTAAAACAGCATTACAGAGATGCACAAAGCTGGAAAAGGCTGCAAAGCCATTGCTAAAGGTGTTCAGGAATCCATGAATACAACAGACACCAAGGACAGCTGCTAAGGATCTCTACAAACTGTGAAAGACTAAAAAAAAAAAAAAAAATGTCATGAATGGACAACATGAAGGAAACCACTGCTGCCAAAAACTAAAACACTGTGGCATGTCTTATGTTAAATAATCTTGTCTTAAAATCTTCTAGGAAATGTTCTATGGACAAAATAAGGGAAAAGATTTTGGCAAAAATGCACAACGCCTTCTTTAGAGGAAAAAGAGCACTGCACACCCACACCAAAACCTTCCCAGCTGTGAAGTACGGTAGAAGGAGCATCACGGTTTAATGCTGCTTTGCTGCCTCAGGAGATGGACACTGCAATTATTGAAGGAACAGTGAATTCAAAAGTGTATCAAAACATTTTACATGCAAGAGAATGTCAGGATAGAAGTACATGACTTCAAGTTGGGTGATGCAACAAGACAATGACCTAAATCAACTAAAGAACGCTTTCGCTGCTAAAGGGGGAATCGAGAAGTTACTAAATTCCCATACATTTTCCACCCTGCACTGAATGACTACTCAGTATATTCATTAAAAATGTAAAAAGTGCAGTTGTTTGTTATATTAGTATAACCAGATTGTAAAATTAAAATCAGAATAAATTTTATGAGTGATTATTGCAGAAATCCATTTGTTCACAAATGTATTCTTGCCACTGTAAAGGCAAATAAAGCAATAAAACGCTGCACATACACTTTCATTTGCACATTTATTAATACATGGACATTTTTTCTTTGAAAAACAAATCAATAAATAGATTTGTAACAGACCAAAAAAAAAAAAACCCCATCAAAACATGCCCAAATATACAATTTATGGTACACGTAATAAATAAACACCAAACCTGTTGATGGCATCAACTTATATCACAGCTTAAACCAGTGTTTTGCAGTTTGTTAGGAATGTTTACATGTCAGCGTTTACTAACTAAATGCATTTTAATGTCATTAAACAAGAATTTGTAAGTACAGACTTGAACAGTTTGAAGGAACAGTGACTGGTATTTTTTTTTTTTAGGCCAGAGATCTTCAGCACTGTTTATTTAGAGCAGGGGCGCCCAATCCTGTTCCTGGAGATCTGCCAGCAGAGTTCAGATCCAACACACCTGCCTGTAATTATCAAGTGCTCCTGAAGATCTTAATTAGCTGATTCAGGTGTGTTTTATCAGGGTTGGAGCTGAACTTTTGCAGGATCTCCAGGAACAGGGCACCACTGAGCCACAACTTTAATCAAACACACCGCAACCAGTTAATCAAGCTCTTCAGGATCACCTGAAAATCACATTGGTGTGAAATTCAGTTGTGCTGAAGCAGACTGGATATAAACATTGCAGGACAGTGGGTCCCCAGATTCAAAGACCTGAAATGGGTGTGTCAGACAAAGGAGACATGCAAAATGTGCAGTGCCGAGGGGCTCCAGGAACGTGGTTGAGAACCACTGGCTTAGGCCATTCATGAAAATCCAGTGACTGTGTAGTGACGTTGATATAAAGCTCATAGTTTAACTGACAGCATGAAGAACGATGGCCACCACCTTGTTGCAGACGACTAGCCAGCATGTGATTCCAACACCGCCTGAGATAAATCAGCAAAAAACACTTTATAACACTCTAAACTCCATGTAATTCTATTTATTTTATCCAGTCGACATGTAAATAATGGGCCTCATTTATGAAACAAACAGAAAACAGTGCATTCACGAACATGAGCAGTGGCTACGATCAGATCTCACGTCATGGCTCAGTTCGTGTACGCTAGTTTTTGAGTTAACGTGAGCTTGCGTGCAGCATAATAGATCTGGTGGAGAATTGTAATGAGAGCAGATATTTATTTTATTAAATCCAAGTGATCGCGCAGGCGCCTCGCGCGCACAGACAACATCAGTTCTAGCGTTTCTAACTTGACATTTCAGCCATTCATCATCAAACTAAAATGCAGATAACCAAACATAAGTTACACTGGTCCTCTGTAAATCAGCGTGTCCAGGGCTCAACTACATACATTTTTGTGCAAGTGAAGGATGCCGTTTTATGTGGATATTGGGACACAAGTGAAGTACAAAGCCTTAATTGTTTACATAATGAATAATAATTTAGCAACCAAAATGTTACATGCAAATATAGAAACATATGTGGATTCTTTGCAAATGAGAGAGGTGAGCCCATCAGTTTCACTTCAGCCTAAAACATTTCATTTTGGCTTGACTTATGTTGTTTATAATGAATGCCTATGACTGTCTAATTTATGTTTTATTTTATAGTTTATTGTATAATTTTATAACTTTTTTCATTCTTGTGCTCCGAATACCGTTAAAATTAAAGGATTTGTTGTGGAGAGAACTACAATAGGCCTACATTTTATTTTAAATACATAAATGAATGCAATTACGAGGTTAACGGGTAAAATGAATTTCTCTATCATGAGATTACTTCCTCTTCTTGGCCAGGTTATGTTTCTCTGTGTCGATAACTCTAGGGGCGAGGCTTCTAAACCGTAAATTTGTAGGGCCGCGATATTTAAATGACCGCCACATTTATCAACGTATGATAGGATTGCCAGCATATGAATGTTTGATGAATCACACGTGAACCCTGTCGTAAGATGATTTCTGCGCTTGTTTCTACATTAGATTGATAAATGAGGCCCGTTTTATTTATTTAGATGTCAATTTATTAAATGCTTTTTAAACCAATAATATTGACTGAGCCAAAGTGGCCATCGAATACCATTGGTGTTACCATTGGACATACCTGCAACTCCGGAAGGAAAGGCTACTAGTCTCTCCAGTGGAGCAATCCATTTACTGGGCACAACAGTGACCGGATCTGCGTAATACTTCAATATGAGTGAGATCATGAGGGCCGCCTAACAACAGACAACATGCCATTATGAGAGAAAATGAACAAGTGATGATTAGAGATACATCTATCATATTAACACTGGAAAGTCTGACATGTGAAATATTTTCATTTTTTGAAATGGAAGAGTTTAAGTTTTAGACAAAAACTAAATTAAAAAAAAGAAGAAAAAAAAAGCTTGCATGTTTGTTAGTTGGGTATCATATTTGATACTTACAGTTGCATGAAAAAGTATGTGAACCACTTCCAGAATCTGGAAAATGTGAATAATTTTAACAAAATAAGAGAGATCATACAAAATGCATGTTATTTTTTATTTAGTACTGTCCTGAGTAAGATATTTTACATAAAAGATGTTTACATATAATCCACAAGACAAAAAAACATGAATTTATAAAAATAACCCCGTTTAAAAGTTTATGAACCCTTGATTCTTAATACGGTGTGGTTACCTGATGATCCATGACTGTTTTTATGTTTTGTGATGGTTCTTCATGAGTCTCTTGTTTGTCCTGAGCAGTTAAACTGAGCTCCGTTCAGTTTTCCAGCATCTTTTGCATATTTGAACCCTTTCCAGCAGTGACTGAATGATTTTGAGATCCATCTTTTCACACTGAGGACGACTGAGGGACTCAAACACAACTGTTAGAAAAGGTTCAAACATTCACTGATGCTCCAGAAGGAAACACGATGCATTAAGAGCCGGGGGGTGAAAACTTTCTGAATTTGAAGATCAAGGAATATTTTACTTAATTTGTCTTCTGGGAAACATTTAAGTGTCTTCTGTTGCTTCCGAAGGGCAGTACTAAATGAAAGAAAAAAAGATTTGGACATTTTCATCCTGTTCAAAAGTTTTCACCCCCCGTCTATTAATGCATTGTGTTTTCTTCTGGAGCATCAGTGAATGTTTGAACCTTTTCTAACAGTTGTGTTTGAGTCCCTCAGTCGTCCTCAGTGTGAAAAGACGGATCTCAAAATCATACAGTCACTGCTGGAAAGGGTTCAAATATGCAAAAGATGCTGGAAAACTGAAGAATCTGCAGGATCTGGAGGATATTTCTGAAGAACGGAGCTCAGTTTAACTGCTCAGGACAAACAAGAGACTCATGAAGAACCATCACAAAACAAACAGTCGTGGATCATCAGGTAACCACACACAGTATTAAGAATCAAGGTATGTAAACTTTTGAATGGGGTTATTTTAATAAATTCAGCTTTTTTTTTGTCTTGTGGACTTAATGTAAACATTTATGTGAATTATCTTACTCAGGACAGTACTAAATAAATGCATTTTGAATGATTCTGGTTCACAAATTTTTTCATGCAACTATAAGCCTTTTATGGCTCATATGGTATAATATAGCAAAAATATGCAATTTGGTGCAGTTACTGATATTTATATGGCCAAAAAGATGAAATTCTGATTGTTTGTAATATAAGTCAATGAGATAACAGACTACAGACCACACGATTTGTCTTTATATAAAAAATAAAAAAAAAGATGCATGTATAATCAAGTAAACCCAAGTTGCTTTTCATCTTGAAATATTACTAACAATATAAAAGTTATTCTTAGATTTACTATATAAAAAATTTAACGTTTTCATAGCAAAAAGACGCATGTACCACAATCTGAAGGTGGACGTTTTTACAATTATACTAAAAGACCTTTTACTTAGATTGTGTACAACAGGTTTTTCAGCAAAGTTTTGATCATGTTGAAATGTGCATATCAAATATGATACCGTAGGGTTAATACGCAAATTAAAATTGCTCCTAACTCACCTGAGAAACGTAAAATACAATATTCACAATCCATTTCATTTTTGCTTGCTGTGCAGTTCTTGACTTGACTGTAAAAAGAAAAAACAAAACAAAGAATATAAACAAAAGGCCTGAGAGAATTTCTGTCTACTCAAGGATTCCTTTAAAACAGGCTTCCTCAAATCCAGTCCTGGAAGGCCACTGCCCTGCAGAGTTTTAGTCAAACCCTGTACCTGTAATTTTCTAGCAACTCTGAAGCCAAGCCGCTTTAAGGCAAGCCTCCAGGGTTAGCAAAAAAGTGTAACGCTGCAGTACGCAGGGAAGGAGACCCGGGCTGTGTTTAACTCCACTTTTAGACATTCACTCGCCAATTCGCTAAGCACTTCCCCCATCGCCATTTTGAAGTGTGTTCAACTTTGTCAAGTGGGCGAGGGAAGTTTACTTAGACAGACCGTCCACCCCTCGACTTTGACAGATTTCTGTAGTCACTCCGAAGTCTTTTGCTTTTGACTACGGGTGAATCTCCAGTTGTCACTTATGATTGTCACTTGGACCTTTCTGGATTACAATCCACCATCATTATTATTTCAGGAGAAAAGGCTATAAATGATCCACCATCCTCACATGCTAAATAGCTTCTAGCTGGGACTCCTTCTTTATGTAAACAGACGTGACTTAAAGATGCAAAGACGAACGGCGGCATGCTCGAATTTCCCGCAGAAACCCACCGGTACCACTCGAATTATAAAACATTATTACAAGCTTACGTTGTGAATCGAGCTAAGATAAGGAGATAGTATTGAACACTGGCTGGTTATGTACTTGCTCAATAATTGATTTTGGATAATTTTTAACCAAAAAAAGTTACGAACTGCAGCTTTAAGATATGTCAGTACAAGTTACTTTCAGTTAAAACAGCTGAAACATGCATTTTTGTCTGGGATAGGCTTAAGCCTTGTCTGTGAAACTTGGGGTATATGATGAACAGACTAAATTTAGTCTTTTTACCTTCATATAAACATCAACGTACATATGTAGATCACATCAAATATAACAGAAATATGCTTGCTTAATGCATAAGAACCAATCAAATGTATTGTAATTAAATAATAACTATTATTATTTTTTGATATATAATCACAAACTTGTGGCCAAATTGTGCAGCCATACAAAATGCAATTAGATTTTATTCCCCAAATAGCGCAGCCCCACTATAAAGTGACTGTTTCTCTTCGGGACACTTGCATTAAACTACTACTACTAGTTCATACATTTACAATTTAAATGGAGGGACAGAAATCTCTCAGGCTTCATTTGAAGTTTCTTCATGGGATTGGAATGAGTAATTGATGATATAATTTTAAGTTCTGGGTAAACTAACTCTTTAACAAGTTATAAACCATGCTTTACTCCAATAACTGTGGCTACACTTGACATGAAGGACAGCAACAGGCAGCAGCTGAGCCATTTGTCTTCCTTCATGAATACTGAAGCCGTTATCTGAAACCCACCTGCCATTTTCCACACTTGGCCTGAGACTTCTGCCAAGTGAAGAAACCTTTGGTTTCTCAGTTCTCGCCCCACTATAAAGTGGACAACAGCAATCACACAAACTAACAGTTTGTCTCACTAAAGCAGTTTTGAAAACTTTCATGCTAGTTTGGCTTTCATCAGGTGTGCTGGTGGCTGTAAACATCTTAACACTTGCTGCCCTTTGCTCCTTGTTTTCAATATATCAATATTACACATGTTGCGACTCAATTTGGCAGTTTTGTGTGCTTCTTTCTGTGTTGTGCTGGTTAGAAAGCAACCAACAGCTTGTCACCTCATCGGCAATCTTGCTGCACATGCATGTAATGCACATACACCTATAAAGAAAGCACAAAATAAGAACTTCATGATGGTTTGTTTACCAAGAGTCTTCAGTTGATCAGTCATCTTGTTGATCTTGCGTTCCAGTCTAGCATATCTGGCGAACTCATCCATCATGCTGATGGTGGACAGCTCCATCCTCATGTTCTGGATCTCCGCCCTCATCTCCGTCTCCTGGTCAGCATCTTTCTGAAAGATCTTCGACAGCTATGAGACCAAACACAAAATCTCTTAATGTACATGTGCTCATTCATTTCACGCAATAAAATGTACTTAAAGCTTTTACACTGAATATCCCAAAAATGGAATCAAAAGGGAGATTTATTGTTATTACTGGTGAAGACCTAAGAAGGTTATGAAAGTTTGTTTAAAAAAAAGTTAACTGTTTAAAACTCAATTCCGAGTTTATATCTCAGCTTTGTCTTTTTTCCCTCTCAATTCCGAGTGTATATCTCAGTTTTGAGTTTTTCCCCCTCTCAATTCTGAGTTTATATCTCAGTTTTGAGTTTTTCCCCCTCTCAATTCCGAGTTTATATCTCAGTTTTGTCTTTTTTCCCTCTCAATTCCGAGTTTATATCTCAGTTTTGTTTTTTTTTTCCTCTCAATTCCGAGTTTATGTCTCGGTTTTGTCTTTTTCCCCCTCTCAATTCCGAGTTTATATCTCAGTTTTGTCTTTTTTCCCTCTCAATTCCGAGTTTATATCTCAGTTTTGTTTTTTTTTTCCTCTCAATTCCGAGTTTATGTCTCGGTTTTGTCTTTTTCCCCCTCTCAATTCCGAGTTTATATCTCAGTTTTGACTTTTTCCCCCTCTCAATTCCGATTTTATGTCTCAGTTTTGAGTTTTCCCCTCTCAATTCCGAGTTTATGTCTCAAGTTTTGATTTTTTCCCTCTCAATTCCGAGTTTATAG
The DNA here is from genome assembly GCA_037101425.1 of Elopichthys bambusa. NCBI lineage: Eukaryota > Metazoa > Chordata > Actinopteri > Cypriniformes > Xenocyprididae > Elopichthys > Elopichthys bambusa. Next base: position 2,594,217 of record CM074444.1, read on the forward strand.
CTCAGTTTTGTCTTTTTTCCCCTCTCAATTCCGAGTTTATAGCTCAGTTTTGTCTTTTTTCCCCTCTCAATTCCGAGTTTATATCTCAGTTTTGAGTTTTCCCCTCTCAATTCCGAGTTTATAGCTCAGTTTTGTCTTTTTTCCCCTCTCAATTCCGAGTTTATAGCTCAGTTTTGTCTTTTTTCCCCTCTCAATTCCGAGTTTATATCTCAGTTTTGAGTTTTCCCCTCTCAATTCCGAGTTTATAGCTCAGTTTTGAATTTTCCCCTCTCAATTCCGAGTTTATAGCTCAATTTTGTCTTTTTTCCCCTCTCAATTCCGAGTTTATAGCTCAGTTTTGTCTTTTTTCCCCTCTCAATTCCGAGTTTATATCTCAGTTTTGAGTTTTCCCCTCTCAATTCCGAGTTTATAGCTCAGTTTTGTCTTTTTTCCCCTCTCAATTCCGAGTTTATAGCTCAGTTTTGTCTTTTTTCCCCTCTCAATTCCGAGTTTATATCTCAGTTTTGAGTTTTCCCCTCTCAATTCCGAGTTTATAGCTCAGTTTTGAATTTTCCCCTCTCAATTCCGAGTTTATAGCTCAATTTTGTCTTTTTTCCCCTCTCAATTCCGAGTTTATAGCTCAATTTTGTCTTTTTTCCCCTCTCAATTCAGAGTTTATAGCTCAATTTTGTCTTTTTTCCCCTCTCAATTCAGAGTTTATGTCTCAGTTTTGAGTTTTTCCCTCTCAATTCCAAGTTTATATCTCAGTTTCGACTATTTACCTCTTAATTCTGAGTTTCTATCTCACAGTTTTGACTTTTTTCCTCTCAATCCCGAGTTTATATATCAGTTTTGACTTTTTTTTCCTCAGAATTGTGAGTTTACATCTCAGAGTTTCTTCTGCCACAGAATAACTAAATAAATAGGTAACTGTAACTTTTTATCTCACTATTCTGATTGCAAGTTTATATCTCTATATCACTTTTATATTTATATGACTTTATATTAACAACAATAATCTAGACCGTAAGAAACCAGATATTAGCATGTTTTGTTTTTTTAGATATGGAACTATAGTAAAACCATGTTTTTTGGACATATATGGTACAAGTACGTTGGAGTACCATATACATGAAATGGCATGTTATAATAATTAATGATCATTCAGTACCATTGTACATCCAGATAACATGGTATTGTCTAATACATGAAAAAAATTGCACTTTTTTTTTTGATTAGTGAAAATATTAATCGCCCACATCAAACGTTTGTTTGGTACTAGTACTACTGACCGCTAGTTGGTGTTTATGAATGAGTTTACTTGGTTAAAGCTAGAGAATGGTGGTAGTTTAACAGAGCAGCTTTTGTTTGCTGTGACTGCATGAAGCTCCTGTAGGGGTAGCAGACATGCTGTATCACAGAGCATTATGGCGTCACAACACGACTAATATACTTTTGAAAATATAGAAGTGCTTAAGCGTCCCTAAAACTCTTTTGAATCAATACTTACAAATGAAGAAATGGATGGCAGGAATGTTTTGACGAGGTTGCACAGAAACACACAGCTCAGTACAAGGAACCAGTTAAACGCGGCAGCCATTTTCTTTTCACCAGCCTGATCCACCCCCAATAATACAAACACACTATAGCGCTGCTTTTAACCGGTTCATCACGTTACATGTTTAACATATATACTGATTTCTAAAGAAAGAAAAAAAAATGCAACAACATTCAACTATCTGAAAAGGTAATGTTTATAAGACAAAACTCTTTTTTTCTTTCTTAAGCGTCGTGTTTCTTTAAATTAATTAAAATTATCTGCAAAGCATGAAAATATAACAAACACCAACGATATAATATTTACATGCTTACAGAAACAACAAATGCAGAAAGTGGCGCCTAAAGTATATAGAAGCAAATCTGTGATTGACATCTCAACCTATCCACACCGGTACTTTGCTTTGGTTTGAAATGTGGTTGCCAAGACGTTTCAGCCAATCACCGCCGAGAAGGGGCGGAGCGTAGCTCGCATCACGTTAGTGCTATAATGAAAAGAATATAGAAAGGGGAGATCCAATCCGGTTTCAGCTAGTTTCTGTTCCGATAGAACATTAATGCTTGCTTCAGTGTTTCCTAGACCTGGTTTTTACACTTTACTTACCAGTGCGTAAGCTATTTTAATTTATTTCCCTTTTTTCTTCTAAAAGCATACAAGCTTTAAGCAGCCATGCCGAAAAGGAGCAAAGTAAGTTCGAAAATATTGGATATTTTATTCTGTTTTATAGTATGTTTTTAATAGCCTGCAATAATTAAGTGTGCACGTCGCTAGTAAGCTTCATGTAAAGTTATCTGAGTGTTTACTGCATTGGTGCATGTGTTAATTCGTAATCTAGGGCACGCGAGTCGGTGGCATGAATCTGGCGCCTTTTTACTTAGAGCTCTGCAATTGTGTCGACTGCGAGTGGATTTAGCTAAAACATATACACGTCACAAAGAGCATTTTCGGCTTTACTTTTACATTAAAATCGTACAGCGAATACGCAAAGTAATAATCAGACAAAGGGGTGTAACCTCGTAACGTTTGGGCATGTTATTCCTCATGGAGAAGAGCTTGTCCTGCAAATGTTTTCATTTTAACTGCGGTGTTTTAATGTCTTTGTAGCCATATACATGTGAACTTATGAAAGTTGTATGTTTGAGGACACCGTGGGATCTTTGTTAGGCAATTGTGTAACTGTAAATACATGTGTAGTTGCGTGTTGTGTACGAATCCATATGGTTCTCGAGTAGGACACACACACACACACACACACACCATAGTCTTGAGCGTCATGGCTGCCTTCGCACTAAACACATTTCAAGCCTTAAATCCGAGCGAGTTTGTTATCCCAGCAGGTTTATTTCATAATTACGTTTTTTTTTTTTTTTTTTTGCGTCACTAGCCCGTCTGTATTTTTTCATTTGACCTTTGAAACGGACTTTGTAAAGTGGCTTAAGAAAGTTTTCACCGACTTTACTCGCGTATTTAAATTAACTACTGAAGGAATTCGCGTTTTCCTGTTTTAATATCGACGCCAAAGCGGCTATTTTTGTTAACAAACTTAAAATGTGTCGATGTTTAATGTGTTTGCTCGTCGAAAGTGAGTGAATTGTGTTGGTGGGGGCGGAGCTACTGTTCCCCTCCTCCCTTCGGTACGTTACGGAAATTTTTCGACATCGCTAATAGCGGTAACAAGTTAGCTATGCTGTAAATAAATTCACTGTCATTATAACTACCCCATATTGTAGTTATGTTTACTTTTTATTTTATTTCACCGTGTTTTCGCGACAAATTTAACTCGTACAATAACGGAATTGTATTGAAAGTATGACGCTGCACATGACCCCTCCCCCACGTTCACTTTTAGATTACATAAATACACATAACTTGGAGGGGGTGTTTGGGGTACAACACCTCCCCCCCTCAGTCAGCTGTCTATGTACACATACTAACAGCTTCTGTTTCCTCTGCTACAGGCTAACAATGACACTGAAGCAGCTGGGGTGAGTTTGAGTCGATTACTGTTACACATATAACACTGTTTTTTTTATACAACTCTGATACTCAATGCTTGTTTTTTGTTGTTGCCTTCCCATCTTGTCCTCATCAAATAAACAAACAGCCCAAAAGACGGTCTGAAAGACTTCAAGGTGTAAGTTGGTTTTGTCAGTTCCACCCCACAATTATACACAATTATCTTTTCGTGATGCACATAGCTTACGCTGACTTCTTTTACAGAAACCCCAAACGCCAAAGTCTGAGCCCAAGCCAAAGGTAAATTGGTTAGCAAAATAAGCTTTATTACTCTTAGCGAGTGTTACCGGCAATAGCATGACCATGTATTTTCTGGAACGTCACAGAAGGCACCTGCAAGGGGAAAGAAGGCCAAGGAGGTAGAAAAGGCCAAACCCGAGGAGAAGAAAGAGGATGCGAAGCCCGAGGCTGAGTCTGAGGAGAAAACTCCAGCGGAGAACGGAGAGACCAAAGCTGATGAAGTCAGTCCATTTCTAATTAAGTTAGAATAATTAATCCAACCCACTGAGGTCCTCGTTGGGCCCTGTAGTCCAGAGTGCTAGAGAAAATATGTCAGGTAGGGTTTCATCTGGGGCTAATGTTGTTAAAAACATTTATTTATTTGTTACAGGAGGACAACGGCGAGGAGGAAAAGGCCGACCAGAAAGAGGGAGCTGCTAAATAACGTTGATTACATTTCACCAGAGCTCCCGTACCTCTTTTCTTGTACAATACAGAGGAATATTTTTATTGACTATTTTCTAAAAACAAAAAAAAAAGCAGGTTTTTTTAGTAGTTCAATATTAGAAGCTCATTTTATAGACAACTTTCAAGAGAAAAGCCTTAGAAGAGGGATTCCATCTTTTCCCACTCCAGTTTTTCCTGAAGATTTGCAGTCATGAAACAACTGACTACTTGTTGTTGTTGTTGTTGTTGTTGTTATTATTTTTTTTCTGACTCTGTTTTGTTTTTAAAAAAAAAAAAAAAAAAGGGAGGGGAGTGGAACAGGTTGCAACAGATCATGTGATTGTGCCATTTTAAAAATGAAATTTCTTGAAACTGGGAGCGTTTGCCTGAGACACTAACATTCCATAGGCAATATGATGGATGTCTGTATGTAGCCTGTATTGTATGGGAAGGGGGTTCTGTAAGGAAATGCTTTTGTTTTATTTTTATTTTTTTATTGTAAGCTGTATTCTATCAATTGAAACCTCTTTATTCAAACCGATTTATGAATCAACGGCTTTGATTGATGATCCTGCTCACTAGTACTGGAACACTCATCATATTTGTGATTTACATTGACTTTTGTCTCTGTGTGGTGATAGCATTGCAATAACATTGTTGTATAGCTGCTGTGAAAAGGTTTTCATAATTTCTATATGCAGTATGTGATGGTACTTTAAGAGGATGAAAAATGGAATTGTGTGTGTTAGCAAAGCTAATAACAGCTGTTACAGTGTTAAACATGCAGGTTGTAGCTGATGTTATGAAAAAATTACTGTAATTTCTTTCACGTGAACATACAGGCAGTAGCTATATCACTCAAGGTTTTTAGTTTAAAGTACACATGTACAGTTTCTTTTTTTATTTCTGTTTTTTTTTTTTTTTTTTTTAATGTAGCTGTATCTGTAATGATTGGTATGATATGCCAATAAAATAGGTGTAATTTCACCATGATATTTTGCCCTTCTGTTTTCCTTTCAATGATTAAATGGAACAAAAGATTCAATATTCAACAGGTAAAATTCCATGTGGAAGAGAGCTGGAAAAGTAATTCTTCATTGACATTCTTTCATTTTATATACATATATATATATATATATATACATACTAGTCAAAAGTTTTTGAACAGTAAGATTTTTTTAATGTTTTTAAGTCTCTGCTCAGCAAGGCTTCGTTATGTCCAGAAAAACCGTAATATTGTCATATTTTTACAATTTAAAAAAACTTCTATGTGAAAATATTGTAAAATGTAATTTATTCCTGTGAATTTTCTGCATCATTACTCCAGTCTTCAGTGTCACATGATCCTTCAGAAATCATTCTAATATGCTGATTTGCTGCTCAAGAAACGTTTATGATTATTAATGTTGAAAAAAAAAAATTTTTCAGGATTATTTGATGAATAAAAAGTAAAAAAAAAAAAAAAAAAAACAGTATTTATTTGAAATAGAATCTTTTGTAACATTATAAATGTCTTTGCAGTCACTTTTGATCAATTTAACGCATCCTTGCTGAATAAAAGTATTAATTTCTTTCCAAAAAAAAAATCTTACTGACCCCAAACCTTTGAACGGCAGTGTATAATGTTACAAAAGCTTTGTATTTCAGATAAATGCTGTTCTTTTGAACTTTCTATTAATCAAATAATCCTGGGGGAAAAAAAAAATACTCAACTGTTTTCAACGTTGATAATAAATCATAAATGTTTCTTGAGCAGCAAATCATCATATATGATCAAGGATCATATGACACTGGAGTAATGATGCTGAAAATTCAGCTTTGATCACAGGAATACATTACATTTTAAAATATATCCAAATAGAAAACAATTTTAAATTGTAAAAATATTTCACAACATTACTGTTTTTTTTTTCCCCCTGTATTTTGGATCAACTAAATGAAGCTTTGGCGAGCAGAAGAGACTTCTTACCATCCAAAAACTTGACTGGTAGTGTATACAGTGTTGAAATTGTTCTTTGTGAGTTTATTACATGGATATATTTATAAATCCTGGAAATGAGTTTGTCTAATATCTCCTTTGCATGAATTTCAAATAATTTCACATATTTAGACATTTGGATTCTGAACACAGACCTGATTATAAACTAAATCATATTACAAACTCCTGTCATTGATGAAGCTGGGATTGGGAATCATTATTTCACTGTTCTGCATCGTAAATGTGTTCCGTCACTGACTGATTTTTATTTGGGGGGGAAATCATTTTAATGGGAATTTCTAAGTGTGTATGAGTGTGTTCTGTTGTGGGAATGTTATACGGTCTCATATCTTAATTTGTGTGTGTGTCTTCTGTCTTCCCATTCATTCCTTAGAGGGTCAAATTGATCCGATGGAATCTGCATGGAGAGGATTTGTTATTATTGTGTGTGTGTGTGTGTGTGTGTGTGTGTGTGTGAACTGACCTTTCCGATGAACATTCAGTTTTTAAAAATGAATTTCGTGTCAAAATGCGGGTTCATTTGTGTTCATTGTTTGTGTATCTAATGACAGTTTCTTATGTTTTCTATTATAAGGAGATTAAACATCCATGCAGTTTAATGGGGTTTCAGTATCTACCTTTTTTGGAAGCTTTTATTTTATTGTCTTAAAGGTCAGGCTAAAAGTATGTGACCAATATTCATAAACACCTCTGGTCGTAAACCACCATTTCACCAACTATAGTTATCAATACTTCACACTAGCCATGTATTTTGATCTCACAAACCAGCTCATACACACATTAGATGTATAATATATGTGTATACGTGTATATATCTGGACCCTCAAGATGCACTTAAAATGTCACCAAATATAAAAGCAAGTGGCATCTGCAAACAAATTAAACCTGATTTAAGTGGATGTATGTCAGTCCGTTTCCCTCATGTTCACAGAGTAATCACAGGTGTAGTTCTTCCCAATAACAATGGACTTTGACAACCAGAATATCTCCAAATCTGAATTTCAATAGCACTTTTCACAATCTTTCTCTCTTGTTTTAAAGCAGCTTTAGAGCAAATCATAATGTTAATGTTTGTAATATCTTATCTTCATGCCCCATAGTCACATTTAACAGATTAGAGTTGGGTTTACATACATTTCGCAAAGATATAAACAATCAAGCAGTTGAGATTTAGCATATAGTATCGCTTTACGTCTAAGTGCTGTACATATGCGGGTAAAGTATATACTTATACATCCAACTTTATATATCTGTGCGATACAGTTATGATCAGATATATATGAACTGTATATCTTCTAGCATTTAAAACCTAACAAGCGTATTTTGTCAAATGTTTAGCATGAATTGTATGCTTGCTTGTGCTAACTTTTTAAAATAAGCCACTTGGTCTGATATTTTGTTTTTCCAGGCAAAGGCACTGATACATTTTAAGTGTATGCAAAATTCTCTAGTATTTTGTCAATCGATCCACAGGTTTTGTCTGTTGCATTTCAGGATCTGTTTCTGTCAGTGGACATCTTTGTGTAAATTTGGCACTTTTGATATTGTATACATCACATAATCCCGCATACATGTGATAATAAGTGGGAGTGGTGGATATTAGTTGTTTGCATATCTTTAAATATTCAAACCATCAGGTTCTCACAGGCTGTTTAATAGACAAAAGATAAACGGTTCTACTGTCGCCATTCAACGTGACGTCATGAACTAGCTGTTCCACCTTATTGCGAACAGAAACGCGGGTTTTCGTTGTCCTTGGAGGAACGGTTCGTTTGGAAAGGCACGACAATGGACGTTTCAACTTGAACATTGAACGTTTGGGCTTTTAAATCTCCGCGTGGCTTCTGTTTTGCTGAAGAAGACGAGCGGTTATACCCCCCTCCCCCTGTTTCCGGTGTGCAGGCGGAAGTAGCTATGAGCTCAGGCCTCATACTTCCAATGGCGACCGAAAACTGGCCGAACAGAAAGCGGGAGCAATCGTGGAGGGGTACGAAGCGTACAATCGACATTAAATAATTATTTAATTTACAAACTACACATAAAGTTCGTCTCCAAATACCGTATTCTCTGAGCTATGGCCGATACGACAGCCAGAAATGGGAGTATTTCACCCCTTGAATCGGGTAAGCCACAAAAAGTAGCATTTAGGAATATTATTAAGAGGTACTTTTGTAGTTTCCTTATCGTAAATCCAATAATAAACGATCTCGCGGTGTCCTTTCGCAGAGTTGTATTACTTGATATCGCGCTATTTGAGCACGGGGCCGTGTCGGAAAGCGGCCGAGGTGAGTTGACTTTAGTCCTCGAGACTTTAATACGAGTATATTGTGTTTAAAATGATGCTCGTGTGGATGAGAGCCCTGAACACCGCTCATTCTCATCTGTTGCAGGCTCTTGTGTGCGAGCTGGAGGAAAATCAGGTGTGTTGCTCGAGTACTTCATGTCCATCAGTCTGTGTGTATGCTTCCCTCTTGGATTGAAACATGGATTCGGCGATATACTACTTTTCATTATCTCTTGCCTTGAACTTTGTTTACATTTTCCGCTAATATTAAGATTATACTTTGCGTAAGTCGCTTTCCTTTCACCCTCATTAACCCGGCTTGTTTTTTTTTCTGATAGCTCCTTCCACGTCGGTTGGATTGGGAAGGAAATGAACACCCGCGATCTTATGAAGATTTGGTAAGTGTTTTGATTTGTTTTCGGGAGCATGTGTTTAATTCTCACACGTGTGTATTTTGTGACTGATTTAGGCTCGACTTTAAGCGACAGGCTTCTGACCTCTTTCCTTCTGTTTTGTTGTACATCCGTAACATCTTTGGCAACTTTGATTAGATGGTGTCGGGTTATTAATACGAGGAGTTATTAAGGGTTCTGTGTTTTGACTGCTTCCCTATTATTTAGTGCTGTATTGCAGTTAGGGTGGGGCCTCGTCGGGTTGTGGCTACGTCAGGATATTAAACCGTCCAATCAGATATCGCGACTCGCCGTCGGTTTTTTATTTTGCATGTGACCTGCGCTCTGATTGGCCGATAAACTGACACGATTTGCATAAACTCCTTGCACTCAGCCGCAGGAGACAGGCTTTTATTTATGTTTTCCTGAAGGGTCGCGACTACGGTCAGTTATCTTAACTGCGTAAATGGCCACAATTTAACATGGCAGCTACTTAAAATTGGAATTTATTGTCTGCTTGCTTGGTTTAAAGCACATTTAGGGAAGCCAGAAGTCGGATACATCCTCTAAAAAACAAACAAACGGAAAAATTGCATTACTTAAGGTGCAAATAATACATAGTGTTAAGGACAGGTTTTGCTATTACACAGTTTTGTATTATGATTATGATAAACTTTGGTCCCTCTTTATATTAAATGTTTAGTATATACTAAGATTTAAATGCACTTATTGCGTACATACGTGTTCCTAAACATTGTATTTGTATTTAAAATACAAGTATGTGTATATATGCATATAATTACATCTGTAAATAATTGACCCTTTCCTTACCTTTTAACCCACTTATTAAGGGTTAGTTTGCCCAAAAATAAAATTTCTGTCATTAATTACATATTCGCCTTCGGAACACAAAGATATTTTTGATGAAATCCGACCACTTTCAAGGTCCAGAAAGGTACTAAAAACAGTCATGTGACTGCAGCGGTTCAACCTTAATGTTATGAAGCGACGAGAATACTTTTTGTGCGCAAAAACAAACAAAAAAAACGACTTTATTCAACAGTCTCTTCCCTGTCATTCTCCTTACGCAGGTGACGCAGTAAGCACAGTGAAGGCTTCCGTGTTTACGTCTGAATGCCGGCTCGGTATTGGCCAAAGCTGGTCACATGAGCAGCACGAGTCGTGTGTGTGTGTGATGCTGACGCAGGAGCCGGCCAATGATGAGTCGGCATTCTGACGTTGAATCTGGAAGCGCTGAATGTAAACAGTGCATGAGAATGACACAGAAGAGAAGAGATTGTTGAATAAAGTCGTTATTTTTATTTTGTTTTTGCGCACAAAAAGTATTCTCGTCACTTCGTAACATTAAGGTTGAACCACTGCAGTCACATGACTGTTTTAACGATGTCTTTAGTACCTTTCTGGACCTTGAAAGTGGTGGTTAGGTTGCTGTCTATGGATGAGTCATACTTCTTGGATTTCATCAAAAATATCTTAATTTGTGTTCTGAAGATGAACGAAGGGTGAGTAATTAATGACAGAAATTTCATTTATGGGTGAAATAACCCTTTAAACCTACCCATACCATCAAACCTGTCCCTAACCTTAGCATAGCTTTTTTCTTTTCTTTTTTCTTTTGGAGATGCATGACATAAGTAAACATGACGGATGTAAACTAAGCGACTTTATTACATTAACACAGTGTAAAGATCCTTTGTTCTTTGTTTAGGTTGCTGCCAACAGACATATCGCACCAGACCACCTTTTGCAGATATGCAAGCAGATCGGTCCAGTTCTGGACCGAGAGGTTCCGTCTGGTGTGCCAGGAGTGCACTCTCTACTGGGGGCCGGGAAACACTCTTTACTGCGCAGGTCAAAAGGTGAGATCTGGCTGAAGCTTTCAGCCCCATCAGCTTGGGTGTGAGTCTGTCAGTTATCCAAGTCTAAATGTCACCGCCTTCTCTCCACATCTCTAGACTGCGGCAGTAGCAGATGGAAAGCCTCCACGTTCGCAGCCCTTCATAGAGGGAGACCACCAGAGAGGCCTTTAAGCTGCAGGGATGCCAATATAGGTGAGTATCTTCAGTTAATCACCTGTAACAATGACAATTTAGCCCTGGCTAAATTTTTGCGCTTGGAGGAAGAAATAAAAGGTTGCTTTTTCTTTTATCGGCATGAAATGGAAGTTGCGATCGTCTTTTCTTCCCTATTGTGACGTATATGATCGAGTGGAACTGTAGGGCAGGGCTTCATTATGTCCTTTGGGAATTGATCGGATATATGCTCACATGGTGCACACGTCATTGGAGAAGAGATGTCATTGCGAGGGGGAGGGAAAGTTATTTATCTTTAACGATTTTTTGATTAAGGATTACGAGGGTTCGTGAACTTAGTTATGATGTGCCCAAATAAATCACTTATTATAAACTCTGCAATTTTCTATAAAAAATAAGACTCATCCATTTTCATTTCATAGTGAATTAGGGTGCGTTCGGTTTGTTTGGTTGGGACCAAACAAAACAAACATTTAGTCCGATTAGCATTTAGATTGGCAATTTTATCAACGAACCAAAAGATACTGAACCTAAAGACGTTCACAACCTGATTGGTTGGATTTTATGACTTTGCCTATTTTGAGACGTATCTTACCGAACATCCAAAACAATGCTGTGTGCTGAGATAAATGCGCTTGTGGTGTGTGTGTAGCCTGCATATGATGGTATTTTGTCCAGCTGGGAACTTGTGAAGAGCTTATTAAATGTGTAAAGGAGCCAAAACGTCGGCGGGAATCCATCCGTCACACGCTCGATCTGCTGCGTGGAGACGACGAGAAAAAAAGATTTGTGTGAGGATTCTGTCCTTTTTAGGGTCTCATCTTCCTGTTTTTGGTTCGTTTACTTGTCTTTGGTCTGTGTCGCGTTCATATGTCATTCAAACCGTAACAGGGTTTGTTCGGACTTTGCTCGGTCCGCTTCTTTGGTGCGCACCAGGGTTCGGATGGCAGCGTTCACACATGAGCTGCACTAACAAAGCAATCGCACCAGGGATCGTTTTAATCTAACAAAACATGACAAGTGTGAATGCACCCTTAGTGTTGTCAAAAGTACCGACTTCGGTACCAAGTCGGTACTGAAATTTTAAAAATGTGTCTATGCCAGCACTGGTACCGAAGTCGGTACTTTTGACAACACTATAGTGAATTTAACTTATTTTTAGCTTTCAAAAGCACGTTATTTGTTAAGTAACATTAGGGCTGCCCACAACTAAAGATCTTCCTAGTCGACTGTTAGTTGTTCATTTAAAGGGGACCTATTATGCCCCCATTTACAAGATGTAAAATAGGTCTCTGATGTCTCCAGAATGTGTATGTGAAGTTTTAGCTCAAAATACCCCACAGATAATTTTTTATAGCATGTTAAAATTGCCACTTTTTGGGGGTGAGCAAAAACGTGCTGTTTCACTGTGTGTCCCTTTAAATGCAAATGAGCTGCTGCGCTCGGCCTAAGAGGGCGGAGCTTCAAGAGCTCGTTCTCCGGTGTCAGGACACACTATAATGTCAGAAACTGCAAATGTATGCTGCATGGAGATAGAAGTACACAGAAACACTCGTTACAACTAACAGTAAACAAATATATAAAGACCTTATGCCTTTTCGGGTGGTGCTTAATAAACGGGTCAACTTTATATCTGTAAATCAACTCCGATGAACTGTAATAAAGTGCTCTCACCTTCATTACTGCCGTATCCAGTATCACTCTGGAGACTGTATGTTTGTGCAGAAGTCGCTGCATAAATGTAGCACTGGCCTGCTGACTCTTTCCTTCAACTTGGGCTCATAGCCATCCCTGATCCCTGTTTAATGCATTTTCTCTTCTGTCTTGGCAAACGGAGAAATGAAATGAGTGGATTTCCTCTCTGTTATTGCAGTGGAGGTGTGTCGAGGCAGAGAGCTCACAGGAGCTCAGCGCTTCAGCACTATCAACCCTGTCAGCAATTATCAGCACATGAGGATGCACAGGAGGATCCTGGGACATCTCTCTGCCGTGTACTGTATCGCCTTTGATCGAACAGGTTCCAGGATTTTTACGGTGAGCGTCACAAATGTCTTCGGTACTTAATCTTACCCTGGTCTTTGTTGTCCCATGCTTGACTCTGTTGGTTTCCTGACCCTCAGGGTTCCGACGATGCCTTGGTGAAGATCTGGTCCTCCTTTGACGGAAGGCTTCACTCTACTCTCAGAGGACATTACGCTGAGATATCAGACCTCGCCGTTAACTTTGAGAATACCCTTATTGCGGCTGGGAGCTGCGACAAAAGCATTCGAGTCTGGTGCCTTCGTACTTGTGCCCCAGTGGCGGTCCTGCAGGGCCACAGTGGATCTATTACCTCTTTACAGGTGAGAGTGCCATATGACTTTAGAGTACTTGTCTTTAGGGGAGTGTGATGTCACAATTTTAGGTTGTGAATGATTAAAATGTCGCCACAATGGAAGCTTGTTTCCGCCACTAAATAAAAAAAAATATAAAAGGTAATTGCAACTTTTTATCTCGCGTAATTGCGAGATATAAAGTCAGAATTGCGAGACATAAACTATATAAAGTTTTTATCATGCAATTCTGACTAACTCATAATTCTGATTTTTTTTTTTTTTTTTTTTTTTTTTTTCCCCTCAGAATTGTTTATATTGTGCAATTGTGCGTTTATATCTCTCAATTCTGAGGGGGGAAAAAAACGTCAGTCTTTTTTTCCTCACAATTGGACATAACACAATTCTCACAATTCTGGCTTTATAAAATTCTGACTATATCTTTATCTCACAATTCAGACTTTATAATTTGAAATTCTGACTTTATATCACGTAATTCTGACTTTATAATTTGAAATTCTGACTTTATATCACGCAATTCTGACTTTATAACTCGCAATTCTGACTTTATATCTTGAAAATATGACTTTATATCACTCAATTCTGACTATATCACTCAATTCTGACTATATCACGCAATTCTGACTTTATACTCACAATTTTGACTTTATATCACGCAATTCTGACTTTATAAATCAATTCTGACTTTATATCGCGCAATTCTGACTTTATAACTCGCAATTCTGGCTTTATATCGTTCAATTCTGACTTTATATCACGCAATTCTGACTTTATAAATCAATTCTGACTTTATATCGCGCAATTCTGACTTTATATCTTGAAAATGACTTTATATCACTCAATTCTGACTATAACTCGCAATTCTGGCTTTATAACTTGCAATTCTGGCTTTATATCGTTCAATTCTGACTTTATATCACGCAATTCTGACTTTATATCTTGAAAATTACTTTATATCACTCAATTCTGACTTTATAAAATTCTGACTTTATATCACTCAATTCTGACTTTATAAAATTCTGACTTTATAACTTGCAATTCTGACTTTATATTGCGCAATTCTGGCTTTATATCATGCAATTCTGATTTAATGTCATGTTAGAGTTGTCAAAAGTACTGACTTCGGTACCTATTGGTACTGAAATCTTAAAAATGTGACACTTTGAGAGCTGTTGAGTGGATTCGTAAGTACCTCTGATTGGCCATTGTGTTCACGCACTCATCGAATATGTCTGTGATTGGCTTCAATGATCAATGTGCGGCAGTGTTTGAAAGCACACGGAAGTGTTTGAATTTGAAAGTGCGAGCAGGAGCGCTTGAAATGCTTTCAAATGCTCCTGTGTGCAAGCGCTCGGTGAAGAGTGTCATTGATGACTTGACTAGGTTTTTACAGCGCTGATCGTTGTAGCCAATCACAGACATATCCGATGAGCGCATCAACACAGTGGCCAATCAGAGGTGCTTACGAATCCACTCAACAGCGTTCAAAGCATCACATTTTTTAAATTTCAGTACCAACTATGTACTTTTGACACGTCGCGTATTAACAACTACAGCAAATCAGCTGTTCTCCTGCAGTAGACTGTTACAGTAGAACGACACAAAGTAGCAGTTAGTCACGTGTTTGCAAGAGAACACCGTTCCATCAGCAGCTGTTGCTTAAAGGGATAGTTCACCCAAAAATGACAACTGTCATTTACTGACCCTCAAGTTGTTCCAAACCTGTAAGAAGATATTTGGAAGAATGTCAGTAACCAAACAGATCTTCAGTAAATGACACAATTTTAATTTTTGGGTGAACAATCCTTTTAATGTTAATGTTTTCAGTTATATCATTTTCATGTTTTCTTGCTCGCTCTAACAGGCATTTCTACTTCCTGTTTCTCTTTGTAGTTCTCTCCATTTGTCAAGGGCTCCAAAAGGTACATGGTGTCCACAGGAACTGATGCAACAGTGTGTTTCTGGCAGTGGGATGTGAATAATAACTGTTTCAGGTGAGGGTTCTTCACCACGTTTGAATGAAAATATGAGGAGCGGGTCACAGATTGAGGTTCATTCTTCTTTCTTTCATTTAATGCTGACCAGTGATCGTCCACACAAATTCACAGAGAGGCCGAGGCCTGGTGTTCAGACAGTCTGCTCTTCCTTCAGCCCTGGTGAGATGGACCAAATGTTTGAAGTACTGCATCTCTTCATGTGTGTGTTTATGTAAGGCTTTTTCAGTGTGCATTTGTTTCTCTTTATACAGGTGGCATGTTCCTTGCAACAGGAAGCACAGATGATGTCATCAGGATATACTATTTGGGCAGTGGCTCTCCAGAAAAACTAGCTGAGCTTGATTCTCACACAGTAAGAGCACCCAGTTTTTAGGAGTAGTTTTTATGGGAATATCTCATATGGTGTGTCCTGATTCATAATACTTGGCTTCTTTTGTAGGACAAGGTGGACAGCATCCAGTTCTGTCATTCAGGAGAGAGGTAACACTGATTGTTTAATACAAACCAATGATTTTTTTTTTTTAAGTGATGCACCGAAAATGAATTTTTGATTTCGACTGAAACCGTTTTGGAGGGCAGAAATCATTGACAGAAATGGTTGTTTAATTGGGGCTTCTCTAATGGCACATTTTGACAGTCTGTTTCAACATGGATTAGCTACAACAGTTAAACGTGTGAGCTGTGTAGATGCTAGGGCTAGGTTGACTATAGATTGTTTCAACTGTGGAAAGACATCATTAAAACAGCTTGCAAAAAGTCATGTACCAGTACATTTACTTCAGGAAAGCCATCCAGTGTCCTTAGTTTGATGGTTAGCTAGAAAAAAAATATTTTGTTAAATATATGCACTATATTACAGGGCTCCAGACTGCAGTTTGTGCAGTTTAAAGGATTAGTTCACTTCAGAATTCAAATTTAAAACCCCCATGATGTTCCCCCACGACTTACCAAGATGTTCATGTCTTTCTTTGTACTGTCAAAAAGAAATGAAGGTTTTTGAGGAAAACATTCCAGGATTTTTCTCCATATAGTGGACTTCACTGGGGTTACACGGGTCCAAATGTCAGTTTCAGTGCAGCTTCAAAGAGCTCTACACGAGGAATACGAGTCTTATTTAGAGAAACCATCGGCCATTTTCTAAAAAAGATATATATATATATATAAAATATACTTTTTAACCACAAATGCTCATCTTGCACTGCTCTGATGCGCCACGCATTACGTAATCATGTTGGAAAGGTCACTTGTGACGTAGGCGGAGGTACAGTGGTAGGGCAAAACTCCATCTCATTTTCTCCTCCAATTTCAAAATTGGTTGACATTGTTTTTACCTTTTTTTTTGTAAAGGTCGTTTGATTTAGTTTGCACATTCGCTTTGTAAACACTTGTTGGTACTTCCGTGTGACCTTTTCAACGTGATTACGTCATGTGTGGCGCATTGCAGAGCAGTGAAAGATGAGCATTTGTGGTTAAAAAGTATATAATTTTTATTTTGTTTAGAAAATGACAGATTGTTTCTCTAGATAAGACCCTTATTCCTCATGTAGAGCTCTTTGAAGCTGCACTGAAACTGACATTTGGACCTTCAACCAGTGAAGTCCACTATATGGAGAAAAATCCTGGAATGTTTTCCTCAAAAACCTTCATTTCTTTTTGACAGAAGAAAGAAAGACATGAACATCTTGGATGACATGGGGGGTGAGTAAATTATCAGAATTTTAATTGGTAAATTTTTTTTTGGCTAAATGAAACATGTATTTCTGTAAATTCATTTCACTGCATTACTATCATTTTACTTTGTTCATAATGTGTTTTTATACATCATTCTGAAATGTCTCTCTTTCAGGTTTGTGAGTGGCAGTCGAGACGGCACTGCTCGTATATGGCGGCTGCATCAGAAACACCAATGGAAGAGCATTTTATTGGACATGTCTGCCACTCTTCCAGGGTATGGGAAGCCTCTGGAAAACTCAAACAAGTCATTGATGCAAATTTGACATGCTAATGAAGTTTCTTCTTATTTACTGAAGGTCTGCACCTTTAACAGAGGATGAAAATTTCTTCAAACCCAAAGTCACCATGGTGTCCTGGGACCGCCATGACAACACAGTCATTACTGCCGTCAACAATTATCTTCTCAAAGTTTGGAATTCCTATACTGGACAGTTGCTTCATATCCTTAAAGTAAGACCGTTTTCTGATGCACAGATCCTGAGATTTAGTTCAAGGATTAGATCACTCAAAACAAAAATTGAATTGTCATTTATTTGTCTCTCCAGAAGTTCATCAGATTAAATAGTAAATATCTTTTACCTGACCAGAAATTCTGAAAATTACTTTATTTTTATTCCATTTTAAGTTTTTTAACATTTGGCAAAAAATAAGCAATACAGACAGAGCAACAATTACTAATTAAAATCTGTTAACGTTCACCCCCCTTTTTGAACATAGACGTGAAAATGTACTCTCCAAACTTAAAGGTGCAGTAAACTATTTCTGAGAAACACCATATTGAGTCTATAATATATATTGATATTTGAAATCAACCCAAACAAACACAACCCTCCCTTCATTGCTCCACCAACAAAAATGCATGAACACGCAATGCAAGATTGGGGATGGCTCGATACCACAATTTTGGCATTGCTACGGTACCACAATCTAATACTGAAATATCGATATTAAATCAATACCATGGGTCTGAATTTTGGTGCGGATATTGCTCATAACTCGTTCTCACAGTTTTCGCGTTTGAAATTACCACAAATGTTTATTAGTAAATTAATCAACACATCAAATCAGTCATTTGAAAACTTTCTTGTGAGAAGTTTCTCCCCTCTCTATCTCTCAAAATAAGCACATAGCGTCTGGCCTCAAAAGACATGGCGCCTGCACTATAAAAGTGAGCTGTGCGCTGCGATACAACACTCTCGTGGGCGTTTCGGGACAGCTGACGGAAATCACTTGCCCACGTCTTTTTAAACCATGCCAATTTGAACATTTTATCATTCATTAGTACTTGGTAGCTCTTTGAGAGATGATTTCTTTGTGTTTATACCAACAACGCGCCTGTAAAGAGCGCGCACATTGCAAAATGAGTTGTGTCAATGTCCATCTCATAGCGAGGTATTTACATGAACACAGTCGGTTATGTCTTACCTGAATGTAAATAGTGTAATAGTATGTGTTGTAGCATGTGTAATAGGATGAATTTTAAGGGTTTAAGCTTTTGAATGATACCTAATTTCTGATGATTACTAAAATATGCGATCGGGGAAAAAGGCAATAAAAAAAGTGCACCGAGTGTAGCAGGACCGACAGTTAACAGGTTAAATGACCAAAATAAAACAATTGATTAAAATGAAGCAGTTTAAGTAGCCAAACAGAATTGTGTCTTGCTATTCTGAGAAAGTTCTTGCCATTTTTCTCTGTATGTGTTTAGTGAACAGGTCTGACACTACACCGTCAAGCATATAGATAATATAGAGCTGAATTAATCTCTCTTCACCTTCTCACAGGGTCACGAGGCAGAGGTTTACGTTTTGGAGCCGCATCCTTATGACCCTCGTGTCATGCTGTCTGCGGGCCATGATGGGAATGTCTTCATATGGGACCTCACCAGAGGCATTAAAACCATGCATTACTTTAATATGGTAGAGTATCCCAATGATCTTTCAGTTTGATTTCCAGAACTTCTTTCTAGTTTTGTCAAAAGTACCAACTTTATTAAAAATGTGACGCTTTGAGCGCTGTTGAGCGGATTCGTAAACACCTCTGATTAGCCACTGTGTTCACGTGCTGTGATTGGCTACAGTGATCAAAGCCTGCTTTCAAACGCTCCTGCGCGTTGATCATTGTAGCCAATCACAGACATATCTGTTGAGCGGATTCGTAAACACTTCTGATTGGCCATTGTGTTGACGCGCTCAACAGATATGTCTGTGATTGGCTAATCAGAGGTGTTTACGAATCCGCTCAACAGCGCTCAAAGCGTCACATTTTTAATAAAGTTGGAGTTTTTTTTCTTTTTTTTTATTGCATTCTCTTGAATAAACCATTCAATGACAAATACATTTTAGTGGCGACACAATGTAAGCAATAGTCATTATTTGAAGCGTCGTTTTCAAAAGGTGTTTGATCGCTACCGTAGACAGTGTTTATATTTGAACTATAAATATTTATCCCAGCACTTTTATGATGTATCACAGAAATAATGATACTACGAGGTTGAAATAATGACACCTGCTCTCGGATCAGCGGCAGCACCAGCACATATTTGAATATTGCGATATGATTTTGTCAAAGGTTTAATAGACACATGAATTGTCATTTAGGAATAAGATTGTGTGGGTGTTTGATTAGAGATCACAATCTTTTAAAGATTAATCATGCAGCTCTACTGTACTCTCTCTCTCAGCATTGATATCTGATGCAAAGCGTATAAAAGTAGCGCAAAGGCTTTTCAGTGCATTCATTACTATATTAATATTCATGAAGTGAGACCTCGCTGTTAAAGGGTACAGCGCTTCTCCCACACTTCCCACCCGAACCGGTTTCGGAGCAGTTTAAATCTATTTGTGGCGGTCAATGTTGATATTGTGGCACACAAATACATCATTGTATGGGCCTAGATGGATTCACATCCCTTTCTCTTGTCTGCTTGTAAAAGGATGTTACGTCACATGACGCATAACCACATATTTCGCCTCTGTTGGAACAAAAGTGGGTAACTTCTGTCCACCTCATCTATAAGCAAGGGCTAAAATAAAGCAATTTTTTTTTTATTAATATCGAATCTGAAATAAAAAATAAAACGTGATGGTTAGGTGAATTTTTCTTTTTCTTCTCCTAGCCCTATTAAATTTAATTGATAACTGTGTATCTGGTTGGTCGAGATGCTACAATTAGACAGGCTATTTTTTTTTAATCATTGTTTTATGCTTTCTGTGGTGTAGATTGAAGGTCAAGGACATGGTGCTGTATTTGACTGTAAGTTCACCCCTGATGGCCATCGCTTTGCAATGACAGACTCTCATGGACATCTGGTTATTTTCGGGTTTGGGAGCTCCAAGCCTTATGAGAAGGTTTGTATGATTTCTAGTTGAGGAATCTGAAGTCGATCTAAGTTTCTAAATATAACTTCTCCATGCTTTAATTTATGTCTCCAAAATGATCCTTAGCTTCCAGACCAGTTGTTTTTCCACACTGACTATCGGCCACTGATCCGGGACTCAAATGGGTTTGTTCTGGATGAGCAGACCCAGCAGGCCCCACACCTGATGCCTTCTCCCTTCCTGGTGGACGTGGATGGGAACCCTCACCCTCCCAGGTTCCAAAGACTGGTCCCAGGAAGAGAAAACATTGCAGATGAGCATTTAGTTCCTCAACTGGGTTATGTCGCTACAAGTAAGTTCCCTACTGTAGTCATAACATTGTTGTAATGTATCCCTAGTTCACAATTAACTGCTTTAGCATGCACAGAGTTCACTGTAAACAGTGTCTAGAAAAACCAGTTTTAGAACTGGTTCTCTTGGATTAAAAGAATCTTTTACCAAAACCGAAATTAAAGTCTTCATCTTTAGTTGAAAGCTAAAGATAAAGTTTAATTATCAATTAATCTGTTTTATTATCACTTTTATTATAATTTATCATTTAAATTACTGGCTTATCTTTATTACAGTATACAAAACAAGCACTCTAGCAACACGGCAAACACTTTAACAATATTACTGTAGGCCTACTGTTAATACTGAAGTCCTCCAGTAAATACAGTCGATAACGGAGACGTAAGATGGCACCAGCTGCATTTAAATGAAACGAGAGTGCGAGCGGCATGATAAGAGAGACATGAAAGAATCGCTGGCCTCAAATACCTGGATGAGCTCCATTTTACAGCGTTGCTGTGGACGAATGTCATTATCAAGGAATAACGGACCATCAAAATCGAGCATTTCAGAGAGCCGTGTATTTTTTTTTTTTTTTTACTCCAATTCGATGTTAAAATAAAAGTATTTGAATGGTGGCTGTAATAACTTGTGTTTTCACTTATTCAAACATATGCTACATTAAAGTCAGCATTAGGGCTGCAGGATATATCGTTTTAGCATTGATATCGCAATGCGCGCATCCGTGATAGTCACGTCGCTGGATGTGCAATGTCAAGTATAGGGATCGTTAATCCGTACGGACCAGACACCACGGTTCAAAACGCACCTGATTCTCGGATTAATTGTTTAACCATCATCAATAAAAGTTTGGGTCCTGTCAGTTTAAACATTCAAGTGGTTTTAAACCATTTGAGCACACAAAGACTTGAAAGAACTCAATTCTAAATGTGCGGCTGTTCACTGTACGCACAATCACACGCAGTTGCACAGATGCACGTGAACACTGAATGCCATTCTCTTCCGCGTCTATTTTTGCCTGAATGGACACATGCAAAAAAAAAAAAATGGTCAAAATGCAAGTAAAACATCGAGTATCCTCGTAAACATAGTTGCTTATGGCTTAGGTGAACTAAACAATTGAGAAAGAAAAACGGATGTGTAACAGTATTTTGGATCCGCTCCTTTGGTCTTAAAGTGACAGCAGCCTAATATTCCTGCTGCTTTCCGTGTCATGAATGTTAATTAAACAATACAAAAGTGTTTTTTGGTTTTAACAGATTACTTACTTACAGATTAATTATATTTAATTTTTACAGTGAAGACTATGCAGTGTTATTTTACATTTGATTATTAAATTTCTGTACCTGAATACTGTTAGACTTACCTGAAAAATATGAAGCATTATTTATTTAATTTGTATCTTTGTTCTATTATATTTATCTATGCTTGTAATTTCATTATTTTCTATTCACTCACCTACAAAATCACCCCGATCTTACACTTTAATTTTAAGTGTTTTACATATACATGCTATACGGTTAAAGTTAGGGTTTGGTTTAGGGTTCGTTGTAATTAGCATAATGCATAATTTACCGTTATGTTTTTTTTATAGTAAGCCCATATAACTATGTTGGCTTAAAATAGTGTTGCATATATTTTCGGTTGCGCGTGCATCACTAAAAACATTATGAGCATACTGAGTGTTTCTGATTTGCACCTTTTGAAAATCGCGTTTCAGGTGATGGTGAGGTCGTAGAGCAGGTGATCAGTCAGCAGTCTGCGGAGAGTGAGGAGATTCGCCACAGCGCCCTGGATTTTGCCATCCGCCAACTTCAACAGCATCATGACAGACAGGTTGCAGCTCAGGGAGAGGGTGGTGTTCCTGCTGCTGCCCGTGTGCCTGACCCTGGAACTCCCCGCAGAGGTGCCTATACATTGACCTCTTTTGGCATTTCACAATCACAGCCTTGTACTCTTTGACGCCTGTTCTAGTAGATTTGCAGTTGAAGCTCCCCCAAGTCTCATCTAATAATTCTGTGTTCGATTGCATAGTGTCGCTAAACGAGCGCATGGAGGTGCAGTCTCCACCTAACGTGGGGTTACGGCGCAGTGGACAGGTAGAGGGAGTTCGGCAGATGCACCAGAATGCTCCACGCAGTCAGATGGCAACAGAGAGGGACCTTCAGGCCTGGAGACGCAGGGTGGTGGTACCTGAGCTTACGTCAAGTGGCTACAGGTGAGGTTTATTTATTCAATTTTTTTTCTCTTCAGTTGTATCTGTTGTTTTATCTAATCCTGGTGAAGATTGGTAAAAAAAAAAGTGTCTAACATCCTTTAAGTATCAAATTAAAATGTATATGTGTATATATAGACGTGTGTGTGTGTGTGTGTGTGTGTGTGTGTGTGTGTGTGTGTATGTGTGTGTGTGTGTGTGTGTATATATATATATATATATATATATATATATATATATATATATATATATATATATATATATATATATATATATATATATATGTGTGTGTGTATGTGTGTATATATGTGTGTGTATATATGTATATGTATGTATATATATATATATATATATATATATATATAATGTGTGTGTGTGTATATATGTATGTATATGTGTGTATATAATTTTTTTTTCTTTCATTTTTAATGCCGCCTAGTACATGTGTTTGTTGTATTGTGACACGTTAACGTTACAGTCTTTAAAAACTGAATTGAACTGTTGCCCCTAAAATTTTTCATATAAGGACAATAATTAAAAACCTCTCATGTTATGAATGTAACCCGGTTCCCTGAGAAGGGAACAAGACACTGCATCATGGTGTTGATGCCTCTGGTGTGACCGGTGTCTGAAGCATGTGTGAAAACATGCCAATTCCATTGGCTGGCGGAGGTCATATGATGCAGTGTATTTGCGTCATTAAGCACCTACGTCTAGGGCTGTCACGTTGAAGGAATTGAATTGAGTGGGTTAATATCCCAATATGCGATATTGATTATTATTATTTTGCTATATAATAAGTGTTACGATGTGGGCAGCAGGCACGAAGACACAAATTCAAAAACAAAACAGGCGTTATTAATAATCCAAACACTCTGAATGAGCACACAGGAGAATAACGCAAATGCATAAACAAGAACTGACCAAGAACAACTGAAACACAGGGCTATATAAACAGAGGTAGAACAAAGGAATTTAAACTAGACCGTCAACAAGCGCAGTTCACGTCACTTCAGAGTTTCTATCGGTGGTGCGAATGCACCCAGGAAAACACGAATGTTAAAACCAAACCAATGTATAGCTGACATTTAAGGGCTTAATGCTATAGAAAAGCAATAAAAAAAAAAAAATTCAGGAACAGTGTTTTCAGCTTGTTCTGTATTTTTACATAATATGGCATGCAGTTGCTTCAAACAATGGTATAAAGCTATTCAAAACATCATTCAATGTAATTGTGATAATTGTAATTAATAATTGCAATTACAATTTTAAGGGAATAATCGACAATTATTTGTCATAATCGTGCAGCCCTAGCATCAACACTGTGATGCAGCGTTGAAATTCCCTCAAAAGGGAACCAACTCATGTTGATTATCAGACAAAAATGACTGGTATCATCGTAAAAATGGTCGATTTGATGGCAGTGGTTAAGTTCAGCCTGGTTATTAGAGCATTCAGATAGGCTGTATAACAATGCACATGACTTCTTCATTTAGGGCACAGGAGTCATTCAGAACAGCCAAGGGCGATGAGGAGGTCAGCCTTTACAACACCAAGAGAAGAAGAGTGACCCACGCCAGCTTCAGGGTAGGGTTCTTTCTCCTTATGAACTGCTTTTTGGATATTGATGTCAACACTGAGTCAACATCATGGTTCTGCCCATAGGATGATTCTGATGAAGAAGGGCCGTGCCTCAAACGTGCGCAGTCACGCAAACGGCAGAAAAACCAGCAACGCAAAGAGAGTCTGGCTGAAGAGTACATAGAGTTCTCATGTGAGGAAGGAGAGGAGACGGCGTCTTCTGAGGTTTGTGTTAATTTACTTTTTAAAACACTGCCATATTAGACATGTCAATAACAATGTGTGTGTATACGTTTTATTGGTGCAGGACAGTGAAATGGAGGGCAGTGATGTTGATTTGTCCATTGAGGATGAAGAGGAATGGAGGAGTGATAGCTCAAGGTATTCGTGCTGCCACCATAATTTGTTTTTAAAAAGGAAGTCTGTAAGATCTGCAAGTTAGCTTCTAATAATACCTCACAGTTAATCAAATTAATACTGAAAATGTAAAGAAAACCAGCCATTTTTATTTATACTCAAAAACTATTGCAAATTGAGCTGGTGACATCTAATTGAAATGCTCAATTTTGGTCCTGCTGGTGACAAAATTATAAGCTACACCCTTAAACTGATAAGACGTCCATAGAGTGATTTAATTTCATGTTGTCATCGCTAACATATTCATTAGGGAAAGATTTACACTGTCTCTTTGTTCATAACTGAAGCCACTCCTCCAGTGATTATTCCGACTGGATGGCAGATGCAGGAATAAATTTGCGACCGTCCGCATCTCCGTCCTCCCGACGACGTGCTTCACGCAGGATCAGCAGCTCTGAGGAAGAGGACGAGGAGGATGAAGATATAGCAGATGAGGAGCAAACTCTAGATGAAGAGGAGCAGATGTCTTCACCCAGAAAGCACAAGAAGGCCAAAAGCAAAATGCCAAAGGTGTCTATTGGGCCGTACAGCACATCCATTACTGAAAGGCCCCGATATACTCACAGCGTAGTGTTTTTCATATCTTGCATAGAGCTATATTGTTCATGAACATCCTGATGCGGCCCATGCTGCTCAGAGTGGCGTTTAGATGAATATGTAATTGTGTGCTGTGCTCTTTTCACTCAATAACAAAAACACAACAAAAATAACAGCAGTTAAGAAATCGCCTGATCATAGCGATGTAGATGTTTGCACCAGCTCTGCAATTCGCCTCTCCAGTCAAGTCACGTCACATTTATTTATATACCACTTTATACTATAGATTGTGCTATATATATAAAGAAGTTACAACTTTTAGAATGAAAATGGATGTTTCTGAATGGTTAGTGGATAAATTTATGCAGTTGCTGTGGAGTTGATTCAACTCATCCACTAGCATGTGCCGTCATGTTCATCTTTTGTTCAAATCCAGCGTTGAATTGACCCTCATTTGTGAAGCAGTCCGGCGTAAAATGACGGCAACAACACTCTACTACAACAACTCTTCCTCTTCTCTAAAGCTGCCCAACATGGCCTCACCCCCTTTGCTGCGTGTTCTCAGGGGCGGGGTTTATTTAAATTTTAGGGAAGAAGCTTGTTGTAGTCCCTACCAGCCGTTTGTTGTAGTCCTTAAGCCCAGAACACACCAAGTCGACGGTCGGCCGTCAGGCAGTTTTTGTTCATCGGCCGACTTTTCTCAGTGTGTTCTGTGCCGTCAGCTGAAGTTGGTCCTCGTTGGCTTTTTTCAGCCGATTTGACATTAGCGTCGGAGCTATTCGGTCCGTCGGGCCATCTGATCATTCTGATTGGCTGTTCAGCTACTGCCACCTGCTGGTACTGAAAGGCATTTCATCTTGCGCAGGCGCAGAACGGACGTGCTACTTGGCCGTCGAGCGTCGGTTTAGTGTGTCAGGGCAACTTCGGATCCAGATGCTGCCGACGTGAGCCAACCCCGCAGTCTGCTTTCGTCGCCACTAGTTCGTCGGCGTCTGCTTGGTGTGTTCTGGGCTTAAAACAGCAAATTCTTTAAAAGAAAATATCTCCCTTTGCATTGAACTTTAAGCGTCGTAACTTTGCACATGTTGTTTATGCTCAAACAGCACACTAAAGTTAAAAAATGAAATCATAATCAAGGCCCCCTTTAAATGAAGCAGCTTTACAGTGTTAAACATGAAATAAAACTGACTCGGTCGCTTTTTAATTAGGATTACAACTTAATTTTCTACTATAAAGCGGCTCCGGTGTGTTGTTTTTACTCACGACTGGACTGAACAGAAGAAATTAACCGGAGAAGATTTCCACGTCATAGAAGACCGAGCCTCAGAGCCACATACCTATTACGTAATTGCCACGAATCAATGGTAACACAAAGGCGTGAACTTTTCCAGAAAGTTAGCTTTGGCAAACTGTTTCGAACTGCTAACCAAACGAACGTTTGTTATTCGATTTAGCTTGAAGTATATCGATGCCTTTACTGTCACTATTACGAATTCTTATATGATCCTTTAAAATTTGAGTATCAACTTGGTACTGAAGTACTTTTTGAAATCCCTAGTTGTAATTCTGGAGAAGTATTTTTACTGTTGGCTAGAACTTCTTCATGAAAAAATGGTTTGAATTCAGTGCCATTTGTTTTCTTATCCTTAGCCACCAAAACCAAGGCCTCCCATTAACAAAGAGATCTCAAATGAGTTCCGTCCTCCAGCGTGGATTACTGACGTCATTCCCCGAAAGTCCCCCTTTGTCCCTCAAATGGGAGATGAGGTACAGAATGAGTTTCGTCTGTATTAATGTATAACTGATCCATGTCTAAATCCACTCTCTTTTTCTGTACACAGGTCATCTATTTTCGTCAGGGTCATGAGGCGTATGTGGATGCAGTCTGTAGGACAAACCTGTACCCCATTAACCTAGACAGACAGCCGTGGAAGAAGATGGAGTTAAGAGTAAGATCAAGACAATCCTAGGATTTTACTGATTTGTTCTTATCAGATGCAGTCATTCATAAGTGCTTTGTAAAACTTTGCGTTGATCTGATCTGATACAAACATCACTTGTCAGTATTTCTATTTCCATCCATATATTTTTATGCAAATTTTAGGATGTCGCATAAAAATATGCTTGATGGAAAGGCCAAAATGCTCTAAAAATCTTAAAACGTGCACAAAAAAAAACATACGCGCTCCGTTAAGGTGGATAATGTTTTTTATTCGGTAAGAAAACTTGCCCATAAACTGATTCCTGGGTGCGCATCAAATAAAAAACATTACCTCAAGAGATAACTGAACTAGTACCAGTGAACCAATCTCATTGCACACCATCTGAAATATTGTTTTAGTCATTTCAGAATGATTTGCTATAGTTTCCTCCCAGAAGCGTCTCTCACGATTGTGTTCCCAGACACAAGGCATCCAAACACAAGATAACATGACGGCGTTTATTGCATTTCATCTGCACGCTCTGAGGTGCAAGTAATTTATTATATAAGAAAAATCCTCACTGATTTCACCTGTGCAAATGCAAAGTTTAATTCGCAACTTTGGATGGAGACATAGGTAGTGCAGCAAGGCTATTTTTATTTGTCTGCATTTATTTGTTGTAGTGACCAACAACAAGCCACAGATGCTGTCATAAGGTTCTGTTTCCTTGTATTTAACCATGAACATTTCTTTAAAAAAATGCATGCTACTCACCTAACCTTTTAATGTTTTCAGCATGTTTGGCTTTGAAAATTATATATCTCATGTTTTTATCAGGACCAAGAGTTTGTGAAAATAACAGGGATCAAGTATGAAGTCTGCCCTCCAACCCTGTGTTGTCTGAAACTGACCCAGATTGACCCTGGAACAGGCAAAATAACAGACCGATCCTTTTCGATAAAGTAAGTCGGCAAGCAGTGCTGGGTAGATTACATGCAAATTTAAGTCCATTGCGGAATACAAATGACCTGATA
Organism: Elopichthys bambusa; assembly: GCA_037101425.1. Classification (NCBI taxonomy): domain Eukaryota; kingdom Metazoa; phylum Chordata; class Actinopteri; order Cypriniformes; family Xenocyprididae; genus Elopichthys; species Elopichthys bambusa. Next base: position 2,622,606 of record CM074444.1, read on the forward strand.
AATTATAGTCAGGGTTCCTACACAGTTTGGAAACGCATGGAATTTGAGTAACTTCCAGGTCTGGAAAAGAATGGAAAAATATTTGCATTTCCAGACTATTGCTCCCATTTAATTTTTTTTTTATAATAGAATTTAAGTATTTAATGAAAATAAATGTATCATACAAGAAGTGTTTTCACGGCAGCTGTTTAGTGATTGTCAAACACGAATGAATTAATTCAATATTCACTTTTTCATTATCCAAAAATGCAGGTTATAAGCGTTTTGGGTTTCTTGTCACGATATTCTTAGCATCATATTATAGAGCCTCGAAAAGGACCTTTGCAAAAATAAAAAAATATAAGGACTTGTGTATAGGACAATAGACTTAGCATATATGACAACGCACACTGAGCACCTTTTGCGCCATCAGCCCATTTCGCAGTGTGGTTTTTTTTGGCCTCCACAGAGTATACATTAAAGCAGACCTAAGTCTTTTTTTATAGACCCTTGAACTTGGCAGATAGGACAATGCACACAGCCGTATTGCGCCATCAGCCCATTTCTTAGTGTGGTTTCTCTGCCGCCACTGAGTATGCATTAAAGCAAAACCTAAGGCCTTGAAATATGGTGTACGGCCCTAACAAAAGTCAAATTTTGAACACTTCTACAGAGGAAATTTTGAAATGGAAAATGTGTAGGAATCCTGTGTAACATAATCTATTACATTACGCATTTTAGGTAATATATGACTGCTTTGACTACTTTTAGATTACTTTTGACCTAACGAGTTTATCACAATGATTTGAATAGGATAATTTGTACCATATTGATATAAAAATACAAAGTATTTTGTACTTTGCATCAACAACATGAAGTCCATTAAACATTACATAAGGGTTTTGGTGAAGGAACTGCAGGAAGTTGAAAAAGGTCACAAGTAATACTTACTAAAATGTTTTTTTATTTATTAAAAAAATAAATAATTTTGCTTCATTTTTTGAAAATAAAACAAAGCTTAAATATTTTATGCTGTGGCCTCTCAATTTTCCATGTAATTATATCTTTTATGAACATATATGCGATAGGCTGTTTTAGAAAGAAAAATGTAAAAGATAAATAATGAATCACTGAATTAAGAATAATTTACTGCCATTTTGTGAATATTAATCATGTAACCAGTCTTGAGTATTTTAAAACATAACAAAAAACAAAACAAATTTACACAGTAAAATACCGTAAAACAATGCTTTCTGGGTAATATTATTTGTCGTAACCTATAGGATACTTTCTTAAAATGACAAATATTACCCAGAATCCATTGTTTTTATGGTATATTACTGTTTTAATGGAAAACGGTATTTTACTGTGTAAATTTGTTTAGTTTCTTTATCTAAATAAAAATTAAATTTTTGGAATCTGATTACATAATCCAGATTGTATGTAATTTCTTACTACCCAGCACTGTTGGCAAGGTATGATTTAAAATTAAAATGATCTTTCAGCGTCTTTTTGTATAGATTTTTAAGCAAAAGTAACTGTTTTGGTGCCGTTTTTCCTTAGATATCATGACATGCCAGATGTAATTGATTTTCTGGTGCTGCGTCAAAGCTACGATGAGGCGAGGAACCGAGTGTGGAGTTCGAGTAAGTGTGCCTGAGAATAGAGTCGAGAAAGTCTGCTGTGGTACCCTGCATCAGTTCAGTCTTCTACAGAAATAAAACATTCAGTCATGTCTGTTCTGGTTTTCATGCTTTGGTTTCTGTAGATGATCGGTTTCGCTCCGTGATCGATGACGCCTGGTGGTTTGGGACCATAGTTTGTCAGGAGCCATATCAGGCCGAGTATCCCGACAGCCATTTTCAGTGCTTCAAAGTCAAGTAAGCCCAAACTTTGTTTGAATTATTGGGAGCTGTGGCGTAGACCTTAGGCATTGGCTGTGATGTTAACTTTCTGATTTTGCAGATGGGATAATGGCGAGACCGAAAAGCTGAGTCCATGGGATGTGGAAGCTATTCCTGAAAACGGTACTTCTGACCTCTTGAGCTTTATTTAACCAGATAAATGCAATGCAAATCAGCAGTCTTTGCACTAAATTCGGTTGTTTGGCTTGTTTGTTTGAAGGTGATTTATTATTGTGTTTTAATAAAGCAAATGGTCTGTTTATTGGATTGTTTGGGGTTTCCGTACTGCAGCTGAACAGCCGGAGTCGGAGAGTGCGGGAGTGCCAGTGACAGATGAGGAGATGATTGATATCCTGTATAAACCTCAGGAGGGTGAATGGGGGGACAGGGGTCGAGACCAAGAGAGCGCACGCGTCATTGCAGGCATAGAACAGCTTGTTACTGTGGGTACGTTTGATTTTGCAGTTATCCTATTCTGAGTTTTCACACAGTGATCTATTTTCTATCAATTCTGTGCCTTTTCTTTAAAGCTACACAATGTAACTTTTGGCCCGCTAGAAAAAATCTGCATGCCTTTTGCAGAATCACGCACTTCTCGCAGATCTCTGAAAAGCTAAGCCAATGTTGATTCTTGTTTTGGCACGATGTTCTCTTTTTGTCAGCAGTCTCTCCTCTGTTCGGGCGTTTCTTTTAAACAGGTGATTCCCATGTCAGCCTTTCTTGCCTGTTGTGACAACTAACCTATGCCATTACAGGACTCGACATTAAGCTTTGTCATGTGCTTGTGCTTCGGACAAGTAAATCGGTCATTCACTTGTCTGAGTAAAAAAGCTGCTTGTCCAAAAAAAATAAGATTTTTTTTTGTGTGTGTGTGGTGTAAATATAATTTATTCTTTCAGAAAATTGCAGCTTTGACATATTTAAATCTGCATATTTGTGATATTTACCCCAAGGGTATTTTATTTTATTTTTTTTAACTTTTATGAAGGGCTTTTTTTTTTTTTTTCTTAATCCTATTAAATTCTTGAATTTGATCAATAAATTCAATTAGAATAATAAGACTATAGGGCTGTTTCCAATCAATTTAAATCATTTACACTGGAAAAACATAATTTTACAATATTTTTTTTAAATGTTAGGAGAAAAATAATACTTTTAAACATGAAACTAAACCACCAGTAGGTGGCGGCAAATGACCTTCTTAATGAGTGAGTCATTGAATCATTAATTCAAATGATTTGTTCAAACGGCTGATTCATTTAAGTATAAGTCGGCTGTTTATGAATGGACCATTGAATCTTTGACTCAACCGATTCATTCAAAACGCTGAATCAAAACAATCAAACGCCTCAACAGCGCAACCTTGTTACCGTCAGTACATTATTATCCACTAACGATCGGCACTTACACTAAATGTGATAAAATAAGAGCCATTCTCGCGTTTTGGCGATTCCCGTATTGATGTTTTAATTAGGCTACTTGTCCGGTCGGGCAAGTAAAATTCTTTCAGTTGCCCCTTCAAAAAATCCCGGACAAAGCAACTTTTCTTTTTACGGATAAGAAGAGACACGTGTGGGCGAGTGACTTGTGTTCGCAATTTCCTACGAAAAACATCCGTAAGGTCTAAAATATAAACATAGTGAAGCAGGTAATGACAAAACATGTTTTGGAAGAAGGATTGTTGATGTATTAATTGGGGAAAAAAAAAAAAAAAAGTTACATGGTGTACCTTTTAAGCAAATCAGATTTTGATGGTCTACTAGCACTTAAAGGGTTAGTTCAACCCAAAATGAAAATTGTCTGTTTTTTGTTGTTGGTTTTACCTCGCCCTCATTTCGTTTCAAACTTTTGTTCATCTTTGGGACACACATTTTTTTTTATTTTTTTTTTATGAATAATTTCATCCATTGAAAGTATATGTAATTAACATTTTCAAGCTGCTAAAAGTTCATAAAGACATTGTAAAACTAATCCATATGAATTGAGCAGTATAATCAAAGTCTGAGGAGACCTCATTGGTTCTCACTCATCAAGAACACATTTTGAGTTTTCATTTACTGTATTTGATGTGCTCTATGTATTCACAAAGTTTATATGTGAATAAAAGCCTAAAGAAATCTGTTTGTCATATAAAGCAAACGTGTCTCTTCAGAACACTTGTATTAAACCACTCAATTCATTTGGGTTTTTTTTTTTTTTTAATGTACAATTTAAAGCTTGAAAATGTTGATTAGAGAATTAAAAAAAATCTTCATTTGTGTTTTAAAGATATGAACAAAAGTCTTACAGGTTTGGAACGACATGAGGGTGAGTAAATGATGACAGAATTTCATTGTTGCGTGAACTAACCCTTTAAATGTGACCCTCTGTCTTATCAAATGTCAATTTCTGTCCTCTTCAACAGACATCACAGCACCTTTCTCTGGTCCGGTCGATCTTGCTCAGTATCCTACATATTGTGCTGTCATTGCATATCCCACTGACCTGAACACCATCAAACTGCGGCTCAGGCACAACTTCTACAGGTTTGTAGCTTAATAGGTATAGTCCACCTAAAAATAAAAATTGTCACCATTTAGATCAATGTTCATTCTGCTTTTTTCCATGCAAAAAGCATTAAGTAGTCTGTACAACTTCTAGTCTTTTTTAACGAACACCAATACAAAAATGTGTTGTCGTCATTTACTCACCATCATGTCATTCCAAACCCACTTTCAGTCTTCTTCAAAATACAAATCAGCCCTCTACAATGAGAGTAAAACACTTGCATATGCGACTAATCTTCATTCTGGGCGACTAAATAATGTCTATCATTAGCCAATTTAACACAAATTTAGTTTTAAAATGATACGTATTCACCTTCATTCATTAAAAAGCGTTATCATCATCATTAGGCACAAAGCAGTCGTAAATCATTGCAGATCTAACCTGGTAGTGATAGAAAACACATACAACGAACACAATATTTATAATGAAATTATTCATTAAAATGCATCGGCGTCATGCATGCAGTTATAAAAAGTCCTATAATAACTGGTATAACCTGAAAGCATCTGTATCTTTTACTTTCTTTAGACAATATACAATACCGTAGTATTCAATAGTAATATTGAGTGATAATGCCGTAAGTGAGTCCTACCTGTCATGACATTCCCTAATCTGCTTTCTCTTATAAAATAACTTTTATCATGGTAAAATCTTCATATCCTTCCCAACAAACTTGTTTAGCGGTCAGTCAGTCGATTCAATAAATGATAAGCTGTTTCCTCACAAAAAAGGTTTATTCAGTGTAGTGAAGCCTCTTCTCCATTGACATCCAATTAAAAAAATTGCCTCTGGTCTCCTTTCCTGCATACTGGTAAAGCAGTTATGCTTTTTTGGCTAAAGGTTGCAGGCTTGCCTTCCAGTGGCTTTGTCTTTGAGTCTCTGTTAATGAGCTGATGAGCTGAATCTGGTGTGTTTGATTAGGGAGAGTTGTAAAATGTGTAGTTGGGTGTTACTGTAATTAAATTACTTATCCACTGAAAAAGTAAGGGATTATTGTTCATTTTTAGGTAATTTAATTAGTTATAATGTACTTGCGTTACATACTGTAAATTAGTTCAACAGTTCTGTTTAAATCAATATTGAATTTAAAATCTAAATTTGTCGTCTAAAGGTAAAAGTGAACGCTGCCTCTTTAAAATCGCTGTAGTGAGTTGCGCGAGTTCGCAACTTCGCACCATTTGGCTGCGTAGGCGCTGTCTGAAGATGTCGGCAGAAGCGAGTGGCTGTTTTGCAGAATGGAAATATTCCAATTCACTTTTTTGACACAGGTAGGCAAGAACATTACGGTAAAATGTAAGCTATGTCCTAGGGAGAGAGAACTGCGCGCTTTTCAGAGAGACGGTCTTCAGTCAGCGCGCTCTCGACCAAAGCGCGCACACACAGCCGTCTCTCGCGGATGTCAAATTTTCGCGGTTTATTACACATAAACGTTCAAATACACACACGGTTATGTCAAAATGCCCGTATTCGCGTTGGTTATGTGAATGTGAACAGCATGTGTAACAGCATATTGTCTCCGTGCATTAGGTCTTAGTGACAGCAGCCTTTAAAACATGCTTCTGTCTACTGTTGGCTGTCTGTATTATAAATGATGATCAAACAACGAAAGAAGAGCTTTAATAAGGATTAATCTATATTTAATTTATACAGTTATGACTATGCAGAGTTATTTTATATTTGATTATTCAGTTTTTTTTGGTATTTTTACCTACTATTAGACCTACCTGGGGGGGGGAAACATAATTGTATTTGTGTTTTTACCGTGGTATCGAGTATTGTGCACTTTTAGTGGTATCGGTACAGACTACTAGATTTTTGGTATAGTTACTTTTTTTTTTTTTACTAATAGGGATGTAAGTATTATAAAGTAAATAAAAGTGTTATGTTTATGTTTTAAAAGGCTAAACTATTCCGTGTTTAACTAAATTACTAAGAGTTTCCTTTCTATTGTCTATCTGGATTTTAATTAGTAAGTAATTAAATTACTTTTCAGACAGAGTAATTAGAAAAGTATTTTAAATACAACATTGTAATTAGTAATTACTTTTTTGAAGTAACTTACCCAAAACTGGTGTAGTGTTGGTGTGCCTCCAGCAGTGTTGCCAACTGCTTTTCAATTGAAAGTAGCTACAACTGGTAGCTAAATATCACTAGATGACATCATAATGGCAAATTCATACATATGAATATAGATCAGTGGGGAAAATAAGAATCTAGATAAGGTTTGTCCAAGAAGTTGCTAGATTTGTCTCTAAACTTTTGGGAAAATTGGAATTGGAAAGAAGTAAATGAGAGTTTGACTGTTTTTTTTATTTTTTTCGAGGGGTGAACTCTTAATTTCACATGTTTGCTTTTGGTTTGTTTCAACATGTCGTTTTTTTGTTTGTTTGTTTTTTCTCTCTAGGAGGCTGTCTGCACTGATCTGGGATGTTAAACACATTGAACAAAATGCCAAGACCTTCAACGAGCCCCGCAGCAAGATTGCAGAGTCTGCAAAAATCATAACAAATGTTCTTCTGAAGTTCATAAGGTTGGTCCTGGACATCGGTGGCAAAGATCTATCTGTGATATTGTAATGTTTAGCTTTATAACAACACTTCCCCTCCTCTCTGGCCACAGTAAACCTCACTGTACAGATATTATGGAGATCTATAATGCCGTTGAGAACATGGAGTACTCTGACGATGAGGTGAGTGTACTTGTTCAACCTGTTTTCAATGCCTTTTCCTGGAAGACATGAGATTGATTTCACATGATTTTTTTTTTTAGGACATGGATGACATTGATGCACCTGGACCATCTGCTGGACAAAGACTTCGCCAGGTAGTGTGAGATATATTACAATAGTAGAGTTGGGTAATATGACAGTATATATATATATATACTGTACAGTGGTAGAAATTTTCTACTATTACATTGTTAAAGGGGTAGTTCATTCAAAAATGAGACTTGTCATCATTTACTCACCCTCAAGTTGTTCCAAACCTGTATGAGTTTCTTTCCTCTGCTGAACACAAAAGAAAATGTTTTGAAGAATGTCGATAACCAAACAGATGACGGGCCCCACTGACTTACAATGGAAGTTAATAGGGCCCAACTGTTTGGTTACCCATAGGGTGAGTAAATGATTTCATTTTTGGGTGAACTAAACTAATGTCATACTATATATGCCCCATAGTTAAAAATTCTTACACAAAACGGTAAACAAGAACTTTGTTCTGATGGATGAGTTTGTTAAAGACACTTCTCGTCTTGATTTTGCTAGCCATCAGTGGAGGTCGTACAGGACAGGGACGCATGGAAGCACCACTGCAAACGTTTACTGGACTACATGTTTGTGTGTGAGGATTCAGAGCCTTTCCGGGATCCCGTAGATCAGAGAGAATATCCGGTGAGTCTCCAAAACTTAATCAATGGAATAATGTTAGGGAAATGGTCATGTTTCTTAACTCTTTCCCCACCAGGGTATTTTGCTTTTAAAGTTGCCAGCATCAATGACATACCCAGAATAAAAAGGGTTGCTGCTCATCAGTCTTTCTGAAAAGACACACAAACCAACATATATTTGGAAAGCCAACACTTGAGAGTTTACAGTTCATGTTATGAATATGGAGAGATATAAGCTCAAACATAAACTAAAACAAAAATATTAAGGATATAGTTTTTAAATGTATACAAATATATTGTATGTGGTATAACAACTTGTAACCACAATTGAAGTGAAACCACAAGTGTGGTCATGCTTCATTTCCAAATATGAGGAAAACTTTTCATTTTATTTATATATAGACATGTCATTTGAGTTTTTAGAGAAGGCTGATAATATGCTAATAAAATATTTTATTTCCCTGTAAACACTCATTTGCAGTCTAATGTCTGGTGAGGAGAACTGACCGATTCATGTTTCTTTTTTTTTTCCTCACTCAACGAACCTTTCACACTTCTGCCGGCATCTTCGTTATTCTTTTGTTCGTATTCAGCCATTATTAGCCTTTATTCTGGCATTACATGGCTTTCCAATCTACACCACCTTGATCCCACTATACATTAATCCACCTATTAACTGAAGTCTTTCTAGAAAACAAAAAATAAGCATATAACACAGTTTAAAAGATTAATACACTTTTACTCAAAACTCACTTTAAACTACCTTCGAGTGTTTGCATTAACTTCCGATTACAATCTGTTGTGGATTTTAGTCATATGATGTTGAAATGTTATTTTAGCCTTTCATATGCAGCTAATCGCTACACCTGCTTAGCATTTATAATGTAAACATCCATTATTGATAGGAAAATATCACGCACAAACCATATTCTGTCGTAATCTTCTTTATTAGCTTCTTGTTTCACATGTAGAAATGTTTATTTGGGTTTGTTCTTCATAGCTGACGCAAAGACGGACAGAGCTTGCTCTGAATGCTCTTTCAGCTCTTCAGATTTGCATAATTCAGTGGGAAATTAATAGAAACGATATTCTGTATGACGAAATATTTTGCAAACGTGTCATAAATAAATATTTTCTCCAAATATGCACACTTTTGAACTAAGAGCCCTGACAGATGCTGTTCAATGAAGCTATGTGAACACAAATAAACCGGAGAAAACGTGACGTGTTGGTATTCTGTTCACAATATAAAAAAATTACAGATTGATTATTTTGCACTCCTGACAAATGAATGTCACTGCAACCCAGTTTTATCATAAACAGTGGTCAAATATGGAAGCTGGAGTCTTTAATCTTTCTAATCATACTCAGTTTGTCCAGATCAAGAACGTGTGTGATGTTTTAAAGTGCAGTGAATGTTGAGCAACAGTAATCTGGTGCCGTCGGCGATCGAAAGCTAAGGGGATATGTTATTGAATGTTTGATGATCACATTAGCTTATTTGTGCATAAGAAATCTCCTATCTGCTCCTTCTGGTTTACGCAGATCATCATCTTTGCTTGTTTTTGGATCTGGAGATGTTGTACTATTTCAGAAGATCCGTAACGGCGCCCCCCACCTAACAGTGAAAACATTATTCGTCAATGGTGGGGAAAGAGTCGAATCTGGAGGTCCTGATGCAAAAAAACAAACAAAAAAAAACTGCCTGAATGATATTAGATTCTTAACGGATTAGTTCACTTCTGAATGAAAATTTCCTGATAATTTACTCACCCCCATGTCATACAAGATGTTCATGTCTTTCTTTGTTCAGTGGAAAAGAAATGAAGGTTTTTGAGGAAAACATTCCAGGATTTTTCTCCATATAGTGGACTTCACTGGGGTTCAGCGGGTCCAAATGTCAGTTTCAGCTTCAAAGAGCTCTACATGATGAATAAGAGTCTTATCTAGAGAAACCATTGGCCATTTTCTAAAAAAAAAACAAAAAAACATTTATATACTTTTTAACCACAAATGCTTGTCTTGCACTGCTCTGCAACGCATTACGTAATCAAGTTGGAAAGGTCACGCGTGACGTAGACAGAAGTACAGTGGTAGGATCTCATTTTCTTCAAAATCTTCAAAATCGTCCGACATCGTTGTTTTACTTTTTTTTTTTTTTTTTTTTTGTAAAGGCCGTTTGGCTTAGTCTTTGCACGTTCGCTTTGTAAACACTGGATCGGTGGAATCCCAGTGAAGTCCACTATATGGAGAAAAATCCTGGAATGTTTTCCTCAAAAATCTTCATTTCTTTTCAACTGAAGAAAGAAAGACATGAACATCTTGGATGACATGAGGGTTAGTAAATGATCAGGAAATTTGAATTCTGAAGGGAACTAATCCTTTAATGCAAATTAGACAGCACCTGTCAGCTGCTTATTGGCTGGCACGTTTTCATCACCGAACAATTAAATAAAATTTTCCACACCAAAAAGTTTCAGCTATGAATGTTCATACCCAACAACAATAGCTCCATAGGAATGTATTATTTTTATTAAAGTATCGTACATGCTGCATATTCATGTTTAGAGTAAACGTTAACTGCTAATGTTGAGATGTTTTAGGGAGTTCATAATTCCAGCCCAAGAAGACAAACTGATTTAAATGTGAGATCAAGCATTGTCAGTAGGAGTGGGTGCGTTATTATTGTTTAAAAATAAAAATATGTCAAAAAAAGGTGTCTATCTTTGGACAAATAGTAATAGTTTAGTCTTTATAATACCGTGTCTTGGTGTCTCCAGGATTACGGTAATATTATCGACATGCCTATGGATCTTGGAACTGTGCGGCGGACTCTTGAAGAAGACCACTATGAAAATCCCATAGACCTGTGCAAGGACACCAGGCTTATTTTTGCCAATGCTAAAGCCTACACGCCAAACAAACGGTCAAAGGTAACGTATTAATGTCTTTGTACCTTATGTCATGCCTTGCCTAATTCTTAAAGACTCATTGATATCCTCGTGCTGTTTTAGATTTACAGCATGACTTTGCGACTGTCGGCGTTTTTCGAAGAGAGTATACGCAAAATCATTTCTGACTACAAGACTGCCGTCAAAAGTAGCTTGAAGCTGCGACGCAGTCAGAGATTCAGGAAGAAGTCGCAGCATCAGGACTCCGCTCTTTCCAACCAAGGATCCACGCGGTAGGCCCGATCTCCCTGTTCTTATTCTATTCTCCTTTGTTCTTCTGTTTTGTTTTTGGCCATTAATGTTTCTCCTCCTGGTTCTAGTCAAAAGAGGGCTACTATAAAAACTCAGGAAAATACAGAACAGTCTACAGCCAAATCTACCTCAGCCAAAGTGTCTGGACCAGAGCGCCGCAGAGTCAATGAAGCCAAGGATACCTTCAGACGGAGTAGCTCATCTTCATCCGGTAAGACAGACAATTCACAAAATGTATTCGTTTCCGGTATTAAAATGTAAGGCACTTGGTTGCTGCACGTTGTACCTAACAACACCATTTTACTTGAAAATTAACGTTCATTTACCCGCCATCATAGGAACAAACTTTTAATTTCAAGTGAACTGGTTAACGATTAAAGTTGTAAACGAAACATTCTACCAGGTTTTGTGAATTGGATCAACAATTTCAACCAGTCGTTTCTTGTTGAATTGTCATTTTTAGAGTCCCACTGAGCCATTTATCAGTTGACCTGATATTACAAAGACAACAAATTAAGTAGAAAAGAGTAAATATTGGTAAACCAATTATAGGTAAATCTCTAATTATAATAGGGTGAGTCTATTCCTTTTATCACATGGGGCCATTCCATAGTTTAAGTTTGTGCTTTTGATTTATAGGGTCTGATCATGACAGCAAACAATCTTTGAGTCAGTCGGAAGAGGATGAAGAGCCTTCATCTTCGTCTCGTGTCTTCAGACGAGAGACTAGAGCCACGAGAAGAGCTGCACAGAATAAAGGAGCGAAACGAAAACATGGTGAGACCCCACAATGTGTGTCATTCATGAAACTTCAGTAAAAAAATATGCTCTTAAAAACGGGCCTTACCGAAAACTCGCCCCTGGATTCACAAATGCTTTGGTTTGATTTAATGGTTAAAGGATTAGTTCACTTTCAAATGAAAATGACTCAAAATACCTCAAGCCATCCTAGGTGTATATGACTTTTCTTTCTCATGAACACACTTGAAATGTATTAATATTTCTCCGATTGTGACTTTTAGACAAACAGAATTTTCTTTCATGCAGCGACTGTTTTGTATATCCTAGAGAGCCATGCCAAGATGAATGGGCACAGCAGGTCACATGATCGTCAGAGACCACGACCCTGCAGCGATTCTGACCAAGAGCCTTCGCAAGGTTCAGACACCTCAGAAAACGAGTCATCGTCTTCTGTCAGTCGTCGGCCAAGGACCCGCAAGACCGCCATGGCAGCGGTCAATAAGATGAAACTCATGGATACCCTGGAAGACGGTGACTGCTCGGATGAGGAGGGTCATGGAGGCGGCACGCGGCCAGCAACCCGTGCTAGCAAACGCTCTGCTGTCATTCAGAGCAGTTCTGATTCAGACGAAGAGGAAGCTTCTCAGGAGGGTATAAACATCCACATCGCGTGCCTTGAAATGTTTTTGTGTAACTTCTGTCCAAATATCTAATGTAACTTAAATGTTTTTAATGTTGTCCTCCTCACAGAGTCAAATGAAAGCGACGCTTCCGCTAGTGAAGAAGAGAAGAGCGGTGTGAGCGTGGACAGTGACTCGTCTTCTCACAGCAAAGAGGAGAGATCACCTGCTGGCCGCAGACCATGTAGACGATCAGCGGAGAAAAAGGGTATGTTTGGTAGTATCTCCCCTTCAACTATTGAGCTCTACAGTCAACATGAAATCAAAATGTTTACACGTAGCTGTTTTGCACAGTTCACAAGTGCATGCTTTTCCAAAGAAGAGAAAAGCTCATTTTAATGACAACTAGTGCTGTCAATCGATTAAAAATGTAACTAATCAGTCACAAATTTTTGCGATTAAAAACATTGGCGTTTTTAATGTTTTACATTGTAATCATTTCACAGTTACTCTCCACATTACTGTAGAAACAACTTATAGACGGTGTATTTTAAATACTTATGTATTAATGGCATATTATTAATAGGTTAATGGCATCTTTTTATGAATGAAGGCCCTGATACTAACACTGCTACTGATGCAGATTTATTTAAAACATCAATTTCAACATTTTATTAGGCTTTTAAAAAACACAACTTATAATAAATGTCATATTTAACCATGGCCTTCCTGTCTAACAGATAGGAAATATACAGCAATTGAATAAAGTTATCAAACACTTCACAGTATTCACTGCATAAATTATAGAATATAGATTATAGATTAATCTTTATTAAAGCTACAATGATGAACATTAATGACAGACATCATCACAGCAGCTGGTTTATTAGGCTGCTGTCACTTTAAGAGCTGCCGCTGCCGAACATGACGCGCATCTCATTTTTAACTCATTTAAGACTGCTCTTATGAGGATACTCGACAAAACGGGCATTTTCTAATAATAATTCTGTTATCGTGTTTTCATCTATATGCGTGTCACGACGCAACATTCGCAGACATTCTCGTTTGTCTTGTGGCACTTGAATGGTTTATAAGTGTGTGTGAATAAGAGTGTGATCGTATAATGCAATGCTAGCCAAATTATGACGGAAAAAACGTATGCTGCGTTAATTGTTAAATATTTTTAACACGTTAAAACGAAAAATTTATCGTATGCGTTAAAGTGCTAATTTTGACCGCCCTAATAATTAGAGATGCACCGATACTACATGTCTCTACCAATAGCCAGATAGTTTGGGGGTTCTGCCTTTTATACCTTCTTTCAAATTAATAATAACTTCATTATAATGAATAATTAATCATTATATTTTTAATTATTATATTTGGAAAAAAATGCAAATTAAAACTTTCTCCATTTCATAACTGGTATCAGTTATAAACAAACACATTACTCAAATTAACACATATGAACTAAATGCTTAAGATTAAATTAATATTTCTTAACTTTCTGAATGTTATTAATTCATAGAATTACTATTAATATTGAACATCAAACTGGTTTCTTAGCGTTTTCTTTACACAAAGCACTCATTCAGTGCATTTTCCTGCCCTCTTTTGATTAACAGGATATATCGGCCCGATATCGATACCGATTATTACCGGTGCAGCTCTACTAATAATAACTTGTTCAGTTTGTATAAACCCTTTCACAATTCGCTGCAAACTCTGTCATGTCCCCATTCTGGTAAGGATGCCTCCTTTTTCACAGTCTAATCAATTCCTGACGGACAAAAGTCCCATCTTGCAGTTTTTACACATTAAATGTTGTCCCATTCACAAGTCACAAGGTAAATGGACTGTGAATGTTTTATCTCTCAGATTTGATTAAAAAAAAAATCTTCATCTGTGTTTCAAAGATGAATAAAAGTCTAATGTGTTTGAATCGACAGCAAGAGTAACTGATGACAGAATTTTCATTTTTGGGTGAACTAATCCTTTAAGCGTTAATGCGACACTGACAATAAAAGTCAATTTGTACATTGTGGAGAGGAAGATGTAGACTGTACTTTCTTACTTCCAAATTTCCATTTTTAGAAACATCTCCTTTCGTTAATGGACACAGCACCAAACGACAGTGGGAGGACAGTGAGGACAACTCAAATGATGAGGGGAGTCAGAATGAAAGTGTGAATGGGGAGTCGGACGAGGACCTGGTTGTCAGGCGGAAGTCCACCAGGAAGACCGCAAAAGCCGCCGTCAGTAAAATAAAGAAACTGAATGACACCGATGCCGAAGAGGAGGAAAATTGCTCCAGAGACCGACATCAAAAACCTCGGCAAAGCAAGCAGGATTCTGAAAAGAGCTCTGAGGAGGATGTTGAGGTTCCCAGAACTCAAAAGCACCCTCATCAAAACGGAAGAAAGGTGGATGTGAAAGAGCTGAAGAAAAGTAAAGCATCATCAGACAGCCAAAAACAGCAAATTACCCACAAAAAAACCTTATCCACAGATGCGTTAATGTCAACAACCCAGGACTCAGAGGAACTCAGCGACGTTTCGGAAAAATCTCTTGCGCACAGGAAGAGAATTAAATCAGAAGACGATGAGAATCAAAGCGACGATGCAGAAGAAAAAAGGTCCCTCAGAAACAGAAAATGGGCATCCAACGCTCACAAAAAGAAACTCGATGCGAGGTCGGATGCCTCCAGTTCGGATAGCAAAGGGAAGGTAGACCGGAGGAGGAGAAAAAAGGTGGGCACTTCCTCCGAGTCGCCAAAGAGCGAAGCATCAGAGGAAGACAAGCCGACGCATCCAAGGAGGAAGCCTTGCCTTGCAGTTGCATCCAAAGGAAAATCACTTCGAAATCTTCCCAAGAAGAGCTACATTATGGAGGACTCGGATGAAGAATTCAGTCCTGAGATGGAGATTCAATCGAAGAATGGGAAGAGCAGGGAGCGGACCATCTCCCGGGCAAGAAAACCATCAGGCGGTGGCAACTCGAAAAGGAAACGTGGTGGCTCCTCAGAGTCTGAAGACACGGACAACAAAAGTAGTAGGACCAGTGATGAAAACGAGTGCATGGAACCTCAAAGAAAGAGCGCAAAGCGCTTCAAGCCCTTGAGCGGCTCGACGGACTCTGAGAGCGACTCCGAAACTAGATGCAAATCGGAGAATGGTCGAGAACAAAGGCCTCAGGAGAAGAATCCCAAAGCGAGCCGACGGCGGCGGAAGCAAAGCGAACGTGACGACGGAAGCAACGATGACTCTGAGAGCGAAGAGTCTGGGGAGTCTGAATCAGATGCCAGCTCAGGTTCACGGAGCAGTCCAAAGAGAAGGCTAAGAAACCGTGACCGAGGAACGGCGCGCTTGAGGAAACGCCAGAGGGATGTTTCCGACGAGGATAGCGACGTGTCGTATGGGAAACCTCGACGGGCCACGCGCATCCGGACCAGAAACGGAGGCAAGCGGACTGTGAATTACCAAGACAGCGAATGAAGGACACTAACTGGAGACCTTGAAGACATTTGATTGTCCCAACATAAAAACAATGGTAGTAGCACTGGAGTCCTCACTATACTGTGAATCAGTTCCATTCAGGGATATTTATATTTTCTATGAAAAAAAAAACAAAACAAACGAAACAAATGAATTATAAATAAGATGTATTTGATTTACTGGTTTGGCTGTTCAAACCAGCCCCACTCTTTGATTCGGCCAACAGGACAGACTGCATAGAGAAGCATTGTTTGCTTGGGTGCTATCTTAATATACCTCCTGTTTAATCGAGCATATTTGCTGGCTTGCACTAAAAGGCACACTGTAATGAGGTATTTTATACACTAGATCTGCATTAGAAACTCAGGGGTCAACTACGTTTACCATATTCTCAGACTTGCATTTGTTTTTTATTTTTTGTTTTAGGATTCTAGTGTCATATTTTCCACGTAAGCATTTAGGTCCAAACACCCTTTATGAAAACGAACAAGTCGTCTTTGACTCTGACACACAAGTTCTGTAATGTCACTGTTGAAGGGATCGTCGAGCCAAAATGTACAAATGCTTTTCCTTGTGGTTCCTTTGTTTGGATTTCTTTGACCATATTTCCAGGTTTCTGAGAATCAGTTTGTAGCAAAGTATTGTATATTTAAATTCCTCTGTCAAGCATTAATTTTCTTTTTGTATTCAATTAAAATGAATTGCCATGCCATGAACTATGAATTGGTACCTGTTTGCTAAGTACAGTAAATCAAATGAGTACTTCCAGCAAAGTACTGTGATTTCTCATATTGGGAAGATGTTTTAGTGATCTGTGTTGCATACTTTCAGTATTAATTCCTTTTCTGACTTAACTTATGGACAGCAGTGAACTTTTGTACACAAGTCTTTGAATTGTGCATCGCAGTTTATGTAATGCATTTGTCAATTGGCATTTTGCTTGATGTCTTTTTCATAAGAGCTTCTTTAATACAAGATTCACTGAGGATGTTAAGCCTGTTGGCCGCTGAAGTGGGAGAGGGATGACTTCCTATGAATAAAGTACTGTTTCAGGTTGGAATTGGATCTCGTTTTCAGTCATCTGTTTTGCTTGAGAAATCTTTAAATGAGCTGATAGATACAGGCAAATCTAATTTCTTTTAACAAATATAATTGGCTGTGATTACACATACACATACTGATCATAAAGTCCATATTCTGGTTAAGCATTAGATGTTCTATCGTTACTGTAACATTTCTATATAATTTAAGCAACACTCCATATACGCTGTTACTATATATATATATAATATATACATACATATGTAGATGGATATAAATTAATTTTCTGTTACAGTAGTTGTTCAGGTGTTTGCGTGACCCAATATTCTGATTAATTCAGGCACATGGCACTTGTTTTACTCCAGTTTCTAGAAACCAGAATATTGGCTTAATCAGGTTATGGCAATTGGCCTGTTTGTAAAGTGGAATTTGACTAAATTATGACAGATATCAGAATAATTCTTGTGCTTTTAAATATGATCTTTGTTGCTAAATTAAAATATTTCGCATTTAAACTCTAAAGTGCTTTGAGTATGACTGCTGTAGAAATTACAAATGTATTAGTTTACTGGTTCTTTAAGCAAACGAAGTGACTTAAATATCGTCAAAAAATTGTATATGGAAAGACGGTGCACTCGCTCATTATTACGAATGGGAGAACATAAAACGCGCAAAATGGCGGAATAAGTCCCGCCTTCTAAATAAGAGCCAATCGCTGATTGGTGAAGTCATCGCGTTACTGCAACTGCTGTTAGAAGCTCCGGTTCCAGTCCTGCGCATGCGCATTAGCTTGATCCAGCCTGAAAAATGCCGTTTTTTTAACGATTCTAACGTTTAGAAACTAAATTTACGAGACAGTTGTTATCAAATTTCATTGGTGATTCCAAATATGAAACTTAATCGTAAGCTTGGCGAACAACTTTGAAGAATTTGATGTTTTCCCATTTAAAGAGGTAGGAGCCGCACTTGTATGCCAGAGAGGCGTTTCAAAGATGGCCGCCGATTGAAATGACTTGTCTTTGGTATCGTTAATGCAATGAGCATAAAATTCCCGAGATGAGAAGTGATTTGGAATGGTCTTATGTCGATCTATCTTTACTATTTACAATGACAAGGTATTAATATGTGCTTTATAATAAACAGACAATATTCTAGTAAAATCCAAGATAATAAGCAACTAGTTAAAAGTGAGAATTGGACCCTAAACTAAAGTGTTACCCAGAACACTTCTGTCATAATGAAGCTGACTGGAATGATTTAAACTCTTTCTTTTTTCTTTTCTTTTTTTTTTAACAAGGAGAATTGTGCAAGAGTACATATCACAGACAGCAAACTGAACTTTAGCCTACATGATCTGAAGTATATGCGTACAGTCAGCTCTGTCCTTATCTCTGGCTTTTGCTCCTGCACACTTCCTAATATCAATATTGAAGAACACATTTGTAATGTAGCTTGAATAAAGTTGAGCATATTGACAAGCTATAGCTTCATTTTCCTCTGAGGATGGAGAAGCTGAATTTTCTTTTCTTTAATGAAACTGGTTAACTAATTGATATTTACACAGTATATACCAATTCAGCCTACAAATGATGAATCATATTTTTCTCAGTATGTTTTTGATCAGTGCCCTGAAATGTTCCTCTTTCAGTAAGTGCATTAGGTTTCAAACTGGTCTTTGATCACATTGGAAAGATTTTGCTGATGGGATCAGAATTGCTTGGTGGTTTTGAGGACTAACTGAGAAACTCTTAACTCTCATAAGTTTTTAAAAACTGAAGAGAATGATGTGACAAGAGAACACTTGCCCTAAATTATATTTCTTAAGCAATACAACCTTCTGCCCTATTTTTTTTTTTTTTTTATAAACCTTGCAACATTTATTGCTTAGGATTATTTATGGCGCAAAACGCCATAATTGTTTTTTTTTCACCTTCAGATATTTGGGGCACTCTCGTGAAAAACTCAAAAATCCATACTTTAAAAATTTCTACCTATTAAAACTTTAAAAAAAGTTTCAGTTGCAATTAACATTTCAACTTAAATTAGTCTATATTAAACTGATTTATAAAAAGGCGAGTTGAATCTTGTGTAATTTAGGCTATATAAAAAAGTTGAAATTGTTTAAATTAATTTGATGAGTTAAAGTAGGCTAACGTAACTTACGTTGGCATGAATTATTCATTAGGCTATATCATTTTTAGGTCATATAATTTTACCTCAAAACCAGAAAAAGCTGCATGATTAATCGTTGATCTCGCGATGTCGATTCAGACACCCACGTGATCTCATTCGATCTTAACTTTTGACCAGTGCGACAGTGTTGCCAAGTCTGTGGTTTTCCTGCGGAATTGGGCTACTTTTACACTGTTGCCGCGGGTTGTTTTCATGTCCGCGGGTTGAAGCGACCCCAAATAACATGATATTCAGCCCCTGGAATGCGAATTTAACCAGGGGAACCCCGCCAAAACGCAGATTTTACCCCCCCCTGAACGCCAGGAGTCCACTCTGAAATGCAGTTTTGAGTATCAATTGGGCGGGTTTTGTTGTGAAAACCTGGCAATCCTGATCAGTGTTGATATTTGAACTTTTATTCTAGTACTGTGATAATGTGAATTATTGTAACACAGAAATAAGAATAGCCTATACTGTTATGATAACTGCTCTCTCTGGATCAATGGCAGCGCAAACGCAGATCTGAATGTGATCGTACTGCAGGGTTGCCAGGTTTTCACAACAAAATCCGCCCAATTGATACTCAAACTAGGCCAATCGCATTTCAGGGTGGTCTCCTGGTAAAATCGCGTTCAGGGGGGTAAATATCATGTTATTTGGGGTTGCTTCAACCCGCGGACATGAAAAACAACCCGCGGCAACAGTGTAAAAGTAGCCCAATTCCGTGGGAAAACCGCGGACTCGGCAACACTGACACTGATGTAAATGGTAGCGATCAAAAGAATAAATCACCTTCTGAAAGTAACGTTTTAAATAAAGACTGCATCATTTCACCAGTAGGTGGCGACAAGTGACCGTTAAAAAATGTATTTGTCATTAAATCATTCAAGAGATTTGTACAAAAAAGCGAGTCATTGAATCATTCATTCAAACAATTCTTTTAAACAGACTGCAGCAATTAACGTTTTGTCAGAACCTCTTGTAAATGACATGTTATTTTGTTTAGTTTTCTATTCAGAAATGGCAGAAATGAGATCTCTATTTAAAAAAAAAAAAAAATCGTGATTTTCAGTTTATCCAGAATAGTGCAGCTCTAATTTAGACAACAAAAATGTTTTAGGTCCCATTATTATTGTCATAAATACCATTAAATTGAAACCATTAATAATAGTTTCTTAAAATAGTTTTTACTGTATTACAACAATACATATGAGATTTGTTATTTATTTTATAGTTTATTTATTCACGTAGCCTATTTTTGCTCTGATTTCTTTATATTAAACTGTCCGAGGGTCATATTTCACTCTTGATCATGGTCTATTAACTGTTAAGACTTTTGCAACGGGTTATGGTAAAACTCAGATACAGTAGCCTACATGCAACAAAACGTCTAATCCAGTTTGAAAGGACTTTAATCAAACTTACAGTAATACATTGTTATTGCAGTGTAATTCATTACCAGTATGTGTTAAGAATGTCAATACACTTGTGAAATCTGAAAGTGATTGCATTAACGTGATGATCACTGATACTTCATGATCAAAGACAGTGGTTTACACGCCTGAGCTGATAATGAGTGATTTGTGTCATGGTGACAGAGATCAAGTGCAGTATAAATTATCTTGACTTATCCTCGTGTGCCCTATACTTTCACCAAAATTATGAATCGACGAATACAAGTGACACATTATTACTGACACCTCATTGTCATGCACTAAAAATGCTGGGTTAAAAATAGACAAACCCAGCTGTTGGGTTAGATGTTTAACCTGCTGGGTAGTCAACTATTGTTTAAAAATGACTATATGGCTGACTTAAAATGAACCTGAAATAGGTTGGAAATTAAAAATCAGACACATAATTACTAGAGGCTACTATAACAATCAAAAGGTGAACATTTATTAATAAGCAATAATGTTCATTTATTAAGCATATTAATAAATGTTAATTTCCAACATACTTTGGGTTCATTTTAAAGGAGCAATACAGTAATTTTTATTGTCATAGCTTTAAAATTTCATGACAACTACCTATCTGCACAGACCATATTAAAAGCCAACACAAGTACATCCCCTTTCTAAAGCCCAGCCCTTCACTTAATGAAGATAAAAGGTCTTATCAGAAGAACTCTGTCCCTTCATTTGATCACACACACAGCTATAAAAGGCCGTGGCTCTCCTCATCCTATTCTCCTTACAAACATACACACACAACATCCAGCTTCACAATGCCGGCTGATTACAATGGAACGTGGGAGATGGTCAGCAATGACAACTTTGAAGATGTCATGAAGGCTTTGGGTAAGTGATTTTCTTTTACTGTATGCCTAAACAGAGGCATAAAGTTATCAACAGGACTCCAGAAATGCAGATATATCTATATACACAGGTTATGTTGTTCTTAATGGATCGAGCTGCCTGTAATCCTGCATAAATGACAGAGCAGTTGTTGCAAAATCTCAATTTAAAGAAGACGATGTAGTGCAAAGTAATAGAGTAAGATGTTTTGTGCGTCGTGCCTGCACTGGGGAGGCAAAATATTCAGTCTTACATGAGCAGTATTCATTTTGCAACAGATTTGAATGCATGTATTCATTGTGCTTAATATGTATGACTTGATCAGACTTTATATAGACAACTTAAAGGGACTCAAAAATGAAAATCCTGTCAGCTTTTACTCCCCCTCAAGTTGTTCCAAACCTGTATGAATGTATTTGTTCTGCTGAACACAAAGGAAGATATTTGGAAGGGGGAGTAAAAGCTGACAGGATTTTCATTTTTTTGGTGAACTGTCCCTTTAAGGACAATTATCGTCCCGTTTTTCCCGGTCCCGACTTATTGTGGGGGGGGAAAAAAAACATGTTTGGTCCCGTATTTCTTCTTTCCTAAATGGTCTTTGCTAGGTGATCATATTAAAAACGAGTATTAGTCTTCTGTCACGCCAGAATAGCCTAATCAAAAGTAGCCAATCTAGTCATAGAATATTATGGAGAACAAAATTACCATCCAATCACAATTCGTTATGGATTAACTTGCCGTTAGTGAAGGCGGGATATTAGAGCGCGCGGAGGAGACCAAGTTAGGCGCGAAGATGTCAGAGAAGCGTACGTGTAAATTAAACGAGAAACTTAAAAAAAGAGTTTATCAAGTTATTATGCGCAGTAAGTTGTGGGGGAAAAAAAAAAAAAAAAAGTCAATGTGGTATCGAGCTGAATGACACACACCAGGAGCGCGCTCTCAGACAGCGCGCGATCCCGATTCAGTTCCCTTTGCGCCTGAATGGTCAAAATGGCCACCATGAGGAGTATCTCACGTAAATACAGTCAATTATGGCTTAACTGAATGTATACAGCTCGGAGAAAATCGGATATGTTCTAGCATTTGGTTTTGAAAGGGACAGCAGCTTAAAATACCTGTCCTTCATCAAACAACAAAAGATGTTAAATAAATGTATACATACATGAGAAATCTGGTCACCCTAATTATAGTAAATATAGTTAATTCATTACTAATTAATAAATTAATTGAATTAAATATTGATGAGTTGTAATGAACAAAAAACCCCCCTTATCTTTAGTGCGAGAAATGAATAAACAAATATAGTGCTTGTTCTAGGGTTAAAGTTCATGCCAGGTCACAGTATCTTATCAGTCGCTTTGATAAATGTGAGAGATGAGCGAACATGACCACATCGGCCACCTTTGTCCTGGTGTGTGAGGTCGTTCTGTTGCATCATAGGACGAAATATGGCCTTTTTGCCTCCCCACTGATTTCAAAGTGCCATTTCTCTAGCTTCACACATTCATACTTAAACAATCGAGGTTTTAATATATGATTCTGTTCCTGCCCAACAGACATTGACTTTGCCACCCGTAAGATCGCAGTGCATCTCAAACAGACTAAGGTCATTGTGCAGAATGGAGACAAATTTGAGACCAAAACTCTCAGCACCTTCAGAAACTATGAGGTCAACTTCGTCATCGGGGAGGAGTTTGAGGAGCACACGAAAGCCCTGGACAACAGAGTTGTTAAGGTAGGTGTTCAAAATGTAACAAATTCCAAAACAGGATCACATATTTTCCTCTTGTTCTGGAATCTCTGAAATAAGAAAAATACAGTGGATCAGATGATAATACCATGTTAATTTGCTATACACATCAAGTCAAGTCACCTTTATTTCTATAGCGCTTTATACAATACAGATTGTTTACAGAATAATGATTCAATGATGCAAACAGAGTTCAGTTCTGCTGTAAAGCAGATATAAAGGCAATATTGTCATTGTTCAGTGAAGTCAGTTCAGTGTTGATTCGGTTCAGATCAATAACTGTAAAGATCATCAATTATGAAACGAGTTCAATTCAGCTATAAAGCAGCTCTGGGGAAAACAGTAATGTCATCATCAGCTCAGTTCAGTCTCATCCATTAGTGTCAGTGCAGTCAAATCGATAATATTGTTGTATATTAAGTTCCACTCAAAAGAAAAAAATAGGCCTAAATTTAGGATTTATGTATTTGAATTGCATATAAAATGTCCAAATGTTGCTAAATCATGCACATTATTTACTATTTCGTTCCCTCGATTTGCTAAATCGTGCACACAATTTACTAATTAGTTCCCTCGATTTGCTAAGTCGTGCACACGATTTACTATTTCATTCCCTCGATTTGCTAAATCGTGCACACGATTTACTATTTTGTTCCCTCAATTTGCTAAATCATGCACACGATTTACTATTTCATTCCCTCGATTTGCTAAATCGTGCACACGATTTACTATTTTGTTCCCTCGATTTGCTAAATCACGTGCACGATTTACTATTTCGTTCTCTCGATTTGCTAAATCACGTGCACGATTTACTATTTAATTCCCTCGATTTGCTAAATTGTGTGCACAATTTACTATTTCGTTCTCTCGATTTGCTAAATCACGTGCACGATTTACTATTTAATTCCCTCGATTTGCTAAATTGTGTGCACAATTTACTAATTAGTTCCCTCGATTTGCTAAGTCGTGCACATTATTTACTATTTCGTTCCCTCGATTTGCTAAATCGTGTGCACGATTTACTATTTCGTTTCCTCGATTTGCTAAATCACGTGCACGATGTACTATTTTGTTCCTCTGATTTGCTAAATCGCGCGCCCGATTTACTATTTCGTTCCCTCGATTTGCTAAATCATGTGCACGATTTACTATTTCGTTCTCTCGATTTGCTAAATCACGTGCACGATTTACTATTTAATTCCCTCGATTTGCTAAATTGTGTGCACAATTTACTAATTAGTTCCCTCGATTTGCTAAGTCGTGCACATTATTTACTATTTCGTTCCCTCGATTTGCTAAATCGTGCACACAATTTACTAATTAGTTCCCTCGATTTGCTAAGTCGTGCACACGATTTACTATTTCATTCCCTCGATTTGCTAAATCGTGCACACGATTTACTATTTCGTTCCCTCGATTTGCTAAGTCGTGCACACGATTTACTATTTCGTTCCCTCGATTTGCTAAATCGTGCACACGATTTACTATTTCGTTCCCTCGATTTGCTAAGTCGTGCACACGATTTACTATTTCGTTCCCTCGATTTGCTAAATCGTGCACACGATTTACTATTTTGTTCCCTCAATTTGCTAAATCGTGCACACGATTTACTATTTCATTCCCTCGATTTGCTAAATCGTGCACACGATTTACTATTTCGTTCCCTCGATTTGCTAAATCGTGCACACGATTTACTATTTCGTTCCCTCGATTTGCTAAATCGTGCACACGATTTACTATTTCATTCCCTCGATTTGCTAAATCGTGCACACGATTTACTATTTCATTCCCTCGATTTGCTAAATCGTGCACACGATTTACTATTTTGTTCCCTTAACTTGCTAAATCATGTGCGCATGATTTACTATTTCGTTCCCTTGATTTGCTAAATCACGTGCACGATTTACTATTTTGTTCCTTTGATTTGCTAAATCGTGCGCCCGATTTACTATTTCGTTCCCTCGATTTGCTAAAACACGTGCATGATTTACTATTTCGTTCCCTCGATTTGCTAAATCGTGCACACAATTTACTAATTAGTTCCCTCGATTTGCTAAATCATGTGCGCATGATTTACTATTTCGTTCCCTTGATTTGCTAAATCATGTGCGCACGATTTACTATTTCGTTTCCTCGATTTGCTAAATCACGTGCACGATGTACTATTTTGTTCCTCTGATTTGCTAAATCATGTGCATGATTTACTATTTCGTTCCCTCGATTTGCTAAATTGTGTGCACAATTTACTAATTAGTTCCCTCGATTTGCTAAGTCGTGCACATTATTTACTATTTCGTTCCCTCGATTTGCTAAATCGTGCACACAATTTACTAATTAGTTCCCTCGATTTGCTAAATCGTGCACACAATTTACTAATTAGTTCCCTCGATTTGCTAAGTCGTGCACACGATTTACTATTTCATTCCCTCGATTTGCTAAATCGTGCACACGATTTACTATTTCGTTCCCTCGATTTGCTAAGTCGTGCACACGATTTACTATTTCGTTCCCTCGATTTGCTAAATCGTGCACACGATTTACTATTTCGTTCCCTCGATTTGCTAAGTCGTGCACACGATTTACTATTTCGTTCCCTCGATTTGCTAAATCGTGCACACGATTTACTATTTTGTTCCCTCAATTTGCTAAATCGTGCACACGATTTACTATTTCGTTCCCTCGATTTGCTAAATCGTGCACACGATTTACTATTTCGTTCCCTCGATTTGCTAAATCGTGCACACGATTTACTATTTCGTTCCCTCGATTTGCTAAATCGTGCACACGATTTACTATTTCATTCCCTCGATTTGCTAAATCGTGCACACGATTTACTATTTCATTCCCTCGATTTGCTAAATCGTGCACACGATTTACTATTTTGTTCCCTTAACTTGCTAAATCATGTGCGCATGATTTACTATTTCGTTCCCTTGATTTGCTAAATCACGTGCACGATTTACTATTTTGTTCCTTTGATTTGCTAAATCGTGCGCCCGATTTACTATTTCGTTCCCTCGATTTGCTAAAACACGTGCATGATTTACTATTTCGTTCCCTCGATTTGCTAAATCGTGCACACAATTTACTAATTAGTTCCCTCGATTTGCTAAATCATGTGCGCATGATTTACTATTTCGTTCCCTTGATTTGCTAAATCATGTGCGCACGATTTACTATTTCGTTTCCTCGATTTGCTAAATCACGTGCACGATGTACTATTTTGTTCCTCTGATTTGCTAAATCATGTGCATGATTTACTATTTCGTTCCCTCGATTTGCTAAATTGTGTGCACAATTTACTAATTAGTTCCCTCGATTTGCTAAGTCGTGCACATTATTTACTATTTCTTTCCCTCGATTTGCTAAATCGTGCACACAATTTACTAATTAGTTCCCTCGATTTGCTAAATCGTGCACACAACTTACTAATTAGTTCCCTCGATTTGCTAAATCATGTGTGCACGATTTACTATTTCGTTCCCTCGATTTGCTAAATCGTGCGCATGATTAACTAATTAGTTCTCTCGATTTGCTAAGTCATGCACACGATTTACTATTTGTTCCCTCAATTTGCTAAATCATGTGCACGATTTACTAATTCGTTCCCTTGATTTGCTAAATCATGCGCACGATTTACTATTTGTTCCCTCAATTTGCTAAATCATGTGCACGATTTACTATTTCGTACCCTCAATTTGCTAAATCATGTGCACGATTTAGTGGTCTAATTTTTTCCTGCATGTCATGTGCGGGGCTCCGTAAAAATGAAATCAAATTGGTAATAAACAATTTTTGAGTGCAGAAATCTTTCCTATCTTAGCGTTTCATCTGACAAATATGCATCACACTTATTTATCAGTCTATTTTAAAACTGTGTTATCCAAATGGATGGAATACATAACTCTTAAAGGTACATTATGTAACTTTTGCATTTTGCATTTTGCAGAAGAACATTGTTTTGGTTGTGCTTTGGCTCTGTGTGACTGTGAGGATGAATATGAGCTATGAACTCTGTTAGAGAGCTACATATGACAATATATCTGTTAAGTTAAATAGCTTACTCACCTTTTGAGTAATAAAAATGCCATCTGCGCATTGCCATCTCCAATTTCAACTCCCTCAGTTCTCGCCATCTCCGAAAAGCCAAGCCGATGTTGATTCTTGTTTTATTACGAGCTCTGTTGCGTTCTCTTTTTGTCAGCAGACTCTCCTCTGTTTGAAGTTTGTTTAAAACAGGTGATTCCCTGGAGGTTGTAGATTTAGCTGCTCCACGTCAGCCTTTCTCACTCGTTGCGACAACTAACTTATGCCAGTCCCATATAAACACTTATAATCGGCTTACCATAGTGATTCAAGGCAAGACAAAAACACATTTAGGAAGAAGGATTAAAGTTTGTTAATTTTGAACAAAAGTTACATAGTGAACCTTTCAATTTAAATTTAGTGCATTGTTATAAATGGCATATTTGCTCCTTTAATGCCCATTGAATTCAAGATTTAACCATATAATGATTGCTTTTATGTCATGAATGTGCAGGTGGGGTCCTTTGCATCTTTTACATCTGTTGAAATATTTGTTTTCAGACCCTGGTGACGTGGGATGGTGATAAACTGGTTTGTGTCCAGAAGGGAGAAAAGGAAAACCGTGGCTGGAGGCAGTGGATTGAAGGAGACCTGCTTCACCTGGTAAACAACAACCTCGGGCCATCAGTACACGAATAAACAAATCAATAAATCTGTACTGAATTATTAACAGATTGATGTTAGGGTTAGTAGAATAAGTTGACATGTACTTTCAAAGTTACTTATAGTCAGTGAATGTCTGTTTGGGAAGCATCAAAATAAAGTGTTAGCAGTTATTAAGCAGATAATAAGCAGACCATCTACAATGAACCATCGAAATAAAGTGTTTCAGTTTATGTGTGAATAGTTATTATCATACTAACTAACACACTGTCTCTCTCTTTTGTAGGAGATCCATTGTCAGGACAAAGTCTGCCATCAAGTCTTCAAGAAGAAAAACTAATGCTCCCTAAATAACTGGATATTCACTCCTGGGTTTGGAGTTGTGCTGTGCATATTTATTAAAGCAATTTTAATAAACAGCTTCAACCAAAAACATTCATTTGGTCCTCCATGTGGGAGGATTTCAATGCAGCAAAGAAAAGTGCCCAATAAAGGGATTTCTGATAACCTTAGCACTAATTAATAATTAATTTCACAAGGTATATGCAGTTTGATAGATGTTTTAATGAGAACAGCATATCAAAGTTCATATGAATTACATCTTTTGACAGGATTTAGCCAGAAGTGTGTGTGGGTGCACTCTCACTTTTAGACCAAGCTTTAACATATACTATATAAATGTAAATTGCACCTCTAAATATGCTTTGGCTATAGGGAAAGAATAATATCTGACATTGAATTTAAACAAAATCACAAAATTGGTATTGATATTTTTCAATATTTCAAGAAATACTGATGATATATTGGCATATATTTTAATATCTAAGAATATATAAAATTACTTATATATAATACTTAATAAAAAAAAAAAAGTTACACATAAGTCCATAGTGGACAAAAATATCTGTGTCAAAAAACTGTCAAAAAATTAAGTGAAACAAAAAAAAAAAGTTATACAGGTTTATGAAAATGATTTATGAACATTATTTTATATAAAATATATATTTTATGAAATATGTTGAACTCTAAAACTGCTAGAAAATCAAAGCCATAAATCTAAACAAGTTGTGTTGAAAATTTGAGGTTGATATCTCAAAAAAAATGAGCTTTCAGTAAGATTTTGTTTGGGCGCAGTACCAGATTTTCCCCATTAGATGCCAGCAAAGCTCCATTGGTACACACAGTGGTTGCAGTAGAGTTTTTCTCTCTCACATATTACAAGCACACACATGCAAACACACACGCAATTTTTTATTACACACATACAAACCACACTCTGACATTCATACCAACACACCCACTTAATTATAGCTGCATAATTTATCTAATTAACTTTATAATATGCATAAGCAGAAAACAAGAATAAAGTATTTACTTTATAAGCCAAACCTGAGAAAATGGCAACATCTGATGAAAAAAATAGTACAAATTTAAATTTTGAAGCCTTGCTAACAAAATGAAAGCCTATTAACAAAGATTGTAATATTTTATAGTTAAATGGCCTTGGGACTAAAGGGGTCATGAACTGCGTTGTTTTATAATGTTTCCTGGGATGCACTTATAATGTTAGTATGCTTTTTACATCAAAAATTGTCATAATTTATAAATAAAAGGCATTTTTCCTACCCTGATTTTCAGCCTCTGATTTGAGAGCTCTGTTTTAAGGGGCGTGTCTACTGTGAGACTTCAGCGTAAACGCCCACTGCTGTGATTGGCTAACGTCTTTCCATTTGAAATAGCTAAGTATTACTCTCTCTGTTAGCGCGTTTTTACTATTACAGCTCTCAAGGTTAACTAATCGTGAAAAGTGTTGCATTACTTTTAGATCTATGGCATTATATTTAGATTGTGGCAAGAAAGGTTGCAGTGATGAGCATGTAGCTGATCGCAGACATGTTGAGCGCATTAAAGCAGTGATCTCGTCATTGCAACTCAATTTCTGCACACTGACGAATGCCTTCATCTTCACTAACAGTGCAAACGTGATATAATTAAGAGATTTGATTAATAAAAAGGTAGTTTCAAAGGCCTGGGGATCTGTTGTGTTAGAAGTTGGTAAGTCGGCAGCAGCGCTAGTGCCGCCTACTACAAATTTTTTTTAAAAATGTCAGCAGACCTAGTGGAGTACGGGAGTGTGGAGCCTACTTATGGTGTGTTCAAGTCATGTTGAAAAGGTTGTATTTACGAGGTGAACGCGCATGAACCCCAACACAAAGTCGTAAATACCAGAGGGAAGCTTGGGATTTTCTTTAAGCCCTGTTGGGGGCGTGTCAGTGAGAAAACATGGCGAAATACCACAATATTTAGCAGTGATAAGCTAATTCTATTTCCTATTATATTCATTCATTACACACAGACTGATATATTTCAAATGTTTATTTCTTTTAATTTTGATGATTATAACTGACAACCAAGGAAAATCCCAAATTTAGTATCTCAGAAAATTAGAATATTACTTAAGACCAATACAAAGAAAGGATTTTTAGGAATCTTGGCCAACTGAAAAGTATGAACATGAAAAGTATGAGCATGTACAGCACTCAATACTTAGTTGGGGCTCCTTTTGCCTGAATTACTGCAGCAATGCGGCGTGGCATGGAGTCGATCAGTCTGTGGCACTGCTCAGGTGTTATAAGAGCCCAGGTTGCTCTGATAGTGGCCTTCAGCTCTTCTGCATTGTTGGGTCTGGCATATCGCATCTTCCTCTTCACAATACCCTATAGATTTTCTATGGGGTTAAGGTCAGGCGAGTTTACTGGCCAATTAAGAACAGGGATACCATGGTCCCTAAACCAGGTACTGGTAGCTTTGGCACTGTGTGCAGGTGCCAAGTCCTGTTGTAAAATGAAATCTGCTTCTCCATAAAGTTGGTCAGCAGCAGGAAGCATGAAGTGCTCTAAAACTTCCTGGTATACGGCTGCGTTGACCTTGGACCTCAGAAAACACAGTGGACCAACACCAGCAGATGACATGGCACCCCAAACCATCACTGACTGTGGAAACTTTATACTGGACCTCAAGCAACGTGGATTGTGTGCCTCTCCTCTCTTCCTCCAGACTCTGGGACCCTGATTTCCAAAGGAAATGCAAAATTTACTTTCATCAGAGAACATAACTTTGGACCACTCAGCAGCAGTCCAGTCCTTTTAGCCCAGGCGAGACGCTTCTGACGCTGTCTGTTGTGTTCAAGAGTGGCTTGACACAAGGAATGCAACAGCTGAAACCCATGTCTTGCATACGTCTGTGCGTAGTGGTTCTTGAAGCACTGACTCCAGCTGCAGTCCACTCTTTGTGAATCTTCCCCACATTTTTGAATGGGTTTTGTTTCACAATCCTCTCTAGGGTGCGGTTATCCCTATTGCTTGTACACTTTTTTCTACCACATCTTTTCCTTCCCTTCGCCTCTCTATTAATGTGCTTGGACACAGAGCTCTGTGAACAGCCAGCCTCTTTTGCAATGACCTTTTGTGTCTTGCCCTCCTTGTGCAAGGTGTCAATGGTCGTCTTTTGGACAACTGTCAAGTCAGCAGTCTTCCCCATGATTGTGTAGCCTACAGAACTAGACTGAGAGACCATTTAAAGGCCTTTGCAGGTGTTTTGAGTTAATTAGCTGATTAGAGTGTGGCACCAGGCGTCTTCAATATTGAACCTTTTCACAATATTCTAATTTTCTGAGATACTGAATTTGGGATTTTCCTTAGTTGTCAGTTATAATCATCAAAATTAAAAGAAATAAACATTTGAGATATATCAGTCTGTGTGTAATGAATGAATATAATATACAAGTTTCACATTTTGAATGGAATTAGTGAAATAAATCAACTTTTTGATGATATTCGAATTATATGACCAGCACCTGTAGGTTGCATTTCGGCATCCATTTTGCGCACTTGAGCACCATTAGCCATTGTGGCTTTAATATGTCTAGGAGAAAGGTGTTCCCCCATAGCGTCAGCTAGCTGTACGCAATGTCGAGAGACCATCTCGAAAGGGAACAAACAGGATGCGCTTTCTGCCATCTCGGTCTCCGTGAACTGCTTTCTGGAGCGTGTCACAAAAATGCACCAATCACAGTGAATACTTGTTACACAAACATGAGAAATATATCAATAAAAGTGTCTAAATTTTCCTTATTTGACGTTAAATGCATTAGGCACTTTGGAAAATAAATCGCAGCACTTTCAGATTAATAAAAAATGTACATGTAGTCTTGGAAAATATAGTAGCATATAGCAAATTATTTTGCAGTCCCCACTTTGAGAACCCATGAAATAGAGAATTGAGATGTCCTTCAAGATGGCTATTGAGAAGCACCCAAAGTCTTTAGGATCACTAAAATCCTCCTGACATGTGTGTTGGGGCAAGTTGGAGCCAAACTCCAGAAGCAGGATTGAACACCCTTGCTATAAACTAAATGTTTAGCTGAGTTAGCAAAAGATTCTTATATTATGACCCTTCTAAAGTTTTTAGAACATTATTAAAGACCAGATAACTTTGAACAAACGCTCTATTAACATCAACGGAAGAACATTTGTTCATAACTTTGAGACAACCTTTGCCAGAACGTTCAGAGAGCCGTTAGCTGGGCAATCTCGTGACTAAATGAAAAAAGCCTAGGGAATATATCCAGTATTTGTTCATCCTTGCAGTACATTGCAGACATTTATATAAATAAATAAATAAATAAACAGGCCTACAAATTAGGCAATTTAAAGCAAATGTAGAATAGACTTTAAGGAAAAGTTTATGTCTTTTGAAGTAGGCATATTTGTAGGGAATAATTTAGCTATCATTGGAGTCCAATATATCTGAAGACACTGTTAATGATAATTAATAATTTGATTCATCAGTAGGTTTATGATACTGGCCCAGCTTAAAGAGGCTATATAGATTTTTTGTAGCCTATGTATAAGGCCTACTTTTATTTAAATAATTAAACACAGTTTAATTCATTTTGATTTCGTTTCATTTATTTTATAGTTGAAAATATAAAACATAGCCTATGTATAAATACATTTAAAGGTAAATATATACATATTTTCCTTAGCTCAATTTTGGTTATGTCGACATCTCGGTGTCTTTAATCTTTCAAATGAGCAGACAGTTTCCAAATAAAAAGTAGGTTACTGATTCTTTTTTTTTATTTTTTTTATTTATTTAGTACTGCTATATGTGTGGTGTGAAATAAATAAGCACTGGATTATTTTCGTTAAAAAATGGTCGTGATGTCAAATTAAGTCGTGATCGAGAAATATTATAAAACACTGCCTTTTATTTTAGGGCTTCCGTATCAACTCGCTGATAGAAGCTGAACGCGAATGCTGTAGTGTCCAATCATGGAGCTCAGCGTAGCTGTACGCTATTTTCATTGGATTACAATGGTGATTGACAGTTCCGGTTCACCAGTAATATTCACGGTTCTTGTCCGGAGGGCGTCACCCCCGCCTGTCCCATTTTCTGTAGTTTTCGTCCATTTCATTTTGTTGCGCGTGAATCGTAACGGGACAACATGGCGACGCAGACGGCCCGCTACTACAGTGAAGGCGGCAGAGCAACAAAACGACAAAAAACGGAAAGCGAGGGAGGAATGGCGACCGTAAGACAAATCTTTGCTTATATACTATCAGATATTTTATTACAGACTTTATCTGACATAGCTTTAGTTAGCCAGCTGGCTGAAATAGCGCTAGTTAGCGAACCAGCTAACCAAACAATTGTGCTACAACATGCTGGATTTTTTCACCGAAAGCATTACAAAAACACAAATATGATAAAATGAAATGATTATGAAGGAAATGTTTGCTGCATTAGTGTGAAATGAATGTATTTTTCACGCCACACATATATTCTGATATATATGCTGAATGAATGGATTGTGTTGGATGTAACCCGTCATCATAGATTATTAATCACAATGAGTGGGAAAAATATTGTGCATCTGCACAACATACTGACGATTACTACATACAAATTTGTACACAATAAGGACAGTATACACAGCATGCAAAATGTGAATAATATAATTTTGTCTTGTTATAAGTAATGTTTGTATAGAAGTTGTAATTAATTATACCTGTTCACTGGACTAATGTTATGATTATATTTTATAGGAAGGCTATGATGACCCACACAAGACCCTCCCCTCTCTTGTGGTGCATGTGCGAGGTTTAGTGGATGGGGTTTTGGAGGCAGACATCGTCGAAGCCCTGCAAGAGTTTGGAACCATCAGGTAACTTGCGTGCTACTTCTATGTAGAATGTGCCGTACCTTGATTTTTATCTGTTGCGAACTCCACTGTGGATCATCCATCTCCATCTCTCTGCAGTTATGTTGTACTCATGCCCAAGAAGCGTCAAGCCCTGGTTGAATATGAGGATATGAATGGGTCTTGCAATGCTGTTACTTATGCCAACGACAACCAGATCTACATTGCCGGACATCCTGCGTTCGTAAACTACTCTACCAGTCAGAAGATATCCAGGCCGGGTGACCCTGACGACTCCCGCAGTGTTAATAATGTTTTGCTTTTCACAATCATGAACCCCATTTATCCCATTACCACGGTAATACCTACAAGCCACTATGCAGGCTTATTGATGCTTTTATTATATAAATTTGTGTTTTCACAATACACTAATATTCTTGTCATCTTATAGGATGTTCTGTATACTATTTGCAACAACTGTGGTCCTGTTCAAAGAATCGTCATCTTCAGGAAGAATGGTGTCCAGGCCATGGTGGAATATCCTTTACGGTTTCAGAATGAAAATCAAAGCTGTTGTTAAACACAGAGAGCCGTTATTTGTGTTTATAAATCATCACGTTTGTTTCATTTGAGTCCACTTCCCATGCTTTCTTTTATGGTGTCTTACGAACATTGTGGGAACGTTTCTATCCAAGCCAGTTAACTGAAACTATAGTATGTTGTGTTCCCAGAATGCTTTAAATCATGACATCTGTAGTCATGGCACGCACGATTTCCTCTGTGTTTCTTTAATTCCTCACACATTTGATTCCGTTCAGAGCGCCCAAAGGGCCAAGGCCTCGCTCAATGGGGCTGATATATACTCCGGCTGTTGCACACTAAAGATCGAGTATGCCAAGGTGAGGTTCATTTAAATTCATTGTGTGATAATGCTAAATAAGTTCTATCATTATTTTTTTTTTTAGACTTTTGACGATATCTGATATGCATGAATGGCTTAAAGGGTTAGTTCACCCAAAAATGAAAAATATCCCATGATTTACTCACCCTCAAGCCATCCTCGGTGTATCTTTCAGATGAACATAATCAGAGTTATTTAAAAAAATATTCTGGCTCTTTCAGTCTTTATAATGGGAGTAAATAGTAACCGAGATTTTGAAGCCCAAAAAAGCGCATCCGTTCAAAAAAGTAATCCATATGACTCCAGGGCCTAAAAGCAATGGGTTTTTGTAAGAAAAATATCCATATTTATAATTTTATCAACTATAATCACTAGCTTCCGGTAACGGCCGTACGCGAGTTGATTCTGGCAGAAGAGTGAACTCTGACCCGACGTATGATGTATTGGTGAACGCAGAAGCACAGAGGATAGAGCAAAACAAAACACCGGTCAAGAATTAGAAGTCTAAAAGGATCATTTTTAAAGAGAAATGTGGGAGGAGCTTGAGTTTGTTGTCCAGCTCTATTTGTTTGAACCACGAGAGGCGTCTAAGCTTATGTTACTCCTACATCCTACGCCACAAATCGGGTCAGAGGTCACTCTTCCGCTGGAACTCAACTTGTGTACGGCTGTTACCAGAATCCAGTATTTATAGTTTATAAAGTTATAAATATATTTTTCTTTAAAAAAAAAAAAAAACGCATCGTTGCACTTCAGAAGGCCTTTATTAACCCTCTGGAGTCGTATGGATTACTTTTATGATGGATGGATTTTTTTTAATATAACTCCAGTTGTGTTCTTCTGAAAGAAGATAGTCATATACACGGAGGATGGCTTGAGGGTGAGTAAATCATGGGATAATTTTCATTTTTGGGTGAACTAACCCTTTAAAAATGTGGTATCTGAGGCAATATCATTTTGTAGCCAGTTTTCAAAATCTTGAAAGCAAGAAGTAAAATAGTTACAGTAAAGTTTAAAATACTATGGTAATTTCCTGATAATTGACTCACCCCCATGTCATCCAAGATGTTCATGTCTTTCTTTCTTCATTGGAAAAGAAATGAAGGTTTTTGAGGAAAACATTCCAGGATTTTTCTCCATATAGTGGACTTCACTGGGGTTCAACGGGTCCAAATGTCAGTTTCAGTGCAGCTTCAAAGAGCTCTACACGGTCCCAGACGAGGAACAAGTCTTATCTAGAGAAACGAATGGCCATTTTCTAAAAAAGAATAAACATTTATATACTTTTTAACCACAAATGCTCGTCTTGCACTGCTGTGATCTGCCACGCATTACGTAATTACGTTGGAAAGATGACGTCTGATGTAGGCGGAAGTATAGGGCTAAAAACTCTAATTTTCTCCTCCGACTTCAAAATCGTCCAACATCGTTGTTTTACCTTTTTTTTTTTTTTTTGTAAAGGGTGTTTGACTCAGTCTTTGCACGTTTGCTTTGTAGACACTGGATCGGTACTTCCATCTATGCGTGACACGTGACCTTTCCAACATGATTACGTAATGTGTGGCGGATCACAGAGCAGTGCAAGACCAGCATTTGTGGTTAAAAGTATATCACTTTAATTTTTTTTTTTTTTTAGAAAATGACCGATGGGAAAAATCCTTAAAATTTTTCCTTAAAAACCTTAAAGGTTTAGTTCACCCAAAAATGAAAATGTCATTAATTACTCGCCCTCATGTCGTTCTACACCCGTAAGACCTTCGCTCATCTTCAGAACACAAATTAAGATATTGTTGATGAAATCCGATGGCTCAGTGAGGCCTCTATTGAGAGCAATGACATTCAAAATCTCAAGGTCCATAAAGGTACTAAAAACATATTTGAAACAGTTCATGTGAGTTCAGTGGTTCTATCTTAATATTATAAAGCGACAAGAATACTTTTTGTGTGCCAAAAAAAACAAATAAAGACTTTTCAACAATATCTATATGGGCCGATTTCAAAACACTGCTTTACAAAAGAGCTTTACGAATCGGATCAGTGAATCGGAGCGCCAAAGTCATGTGATTTCAGCAGTTTAGCTGTTTGATAGGAGATCTGAATCACTGATTCGAAACAAAAGATTCATAAAGCTCAGAAGCTTCAAAAAGCTCGGCCCATATAGATATTGTTGAAAAGTCGTTTAGTTTTTTTTGCCGCAAAAAATTATTCTCGTCGCTTTATAATATTAAGATAGAACCACTGAACTCACATGAACTGTTTCAAATATGTTTTCAGTACCTTTATGGACCTTGAGAGTTTGAATGGCATTGCTGTCTATAGAGGCCTCACTGAGCCATCGGATTTCATCAACAATATCTTAATTTGTGTTCTGAAGATGAACGAAGATCTTACGGGTGTGGAACGACATGAGTAATTAATGACATTACTTCCATTTTTGGGTGAACTAACCCTTTAATCAGTCGAAAAGAAAGACATATAAACATTTTGGATGACATGAGGGTGAGTAAATTATCAGAATTTTAATTCTGAAGTGAACTAATTCTTTAATTGCATCAATATGTAATAGCCATTCAATTTTTTTTTTATTACCCAAAGATTTAAAGTAATTACTCAATATCTACCATCCCTACTCAACCATTGCCATAGTTATGGTAGAAAGCAAACATTCTTTTAATTATTTTTTTCTTCCTCTTAGCCAACACGCCTTAATGTGTTCAAGAATGACCAGGACACGTGGGACTACACCAATCCAAACCTGAGCAGCCAAGGTACCGTTTACCCTACATCTGCTCTGACATTTCTCAGCGCCCTTACTGCCACTGTGGGGAAAATAAATGGGTGGGATTGGGGCATCTTAGAACCGCAGCAGGTTTCCGCTGTTTCACCTCCCCTGTGCTGAGTGTTAGGCATACGTCTATAGGCCAACATCTACACCGCATGTTGTGTATGTTTTCCTGGCTCTCTGAGGGCAAAGTAAAAAGCCGTCTCTGTGTGATCTTGCTAAGGCTTCCTCCGAATGTTGTCCTTCTGATATCTCACAAGCTTCCTTTTCCAGCAAAGCCCGTCACATGTCAGTAATGTGAGGGGCAAGTGGC
Source organism: Elopichthys bambusa (assembly GCA_037101425.1). NCBI lineage: Eukaryota > Metazoa > Chordata > Actinopteri > Cypriniformes > Xenocyprididae > Elopichthys > Elopichthys bambusa. Next base: position 2,660,631 of record CM074444.1, read on the forward strand.
TTACTGGGTAAGCACCATGTAGGTCTACTCTGACACATTTTACAGTCAATGTGAAACTACAATTGCAGCCCATTTTACTTTTCCAGGGGGAACTTGATTTTGTCCATCTTTGTCCAAAAATAAGAGGATTGGTGACACCACTCAATGTGTTTTTTTTGTTGTTCTTTAGAATAACATGCATTGATTAAAAGTAAATGGGCACAATTCTGCTTTCATGTTGACTTTTAGGACAACGGATTACATAATTTTGGCCAAAGGTATTCATGGCCACCAACGGTGTGCCCAAAGAAACAAATAGCAGTTCAACGAACCAAAGGCCTTTGAAAGAATTGTTCTTTGGTGCTCACGCTGGCCATTTGCTCCTCACATTCATGCGGTACATTTAGAGACCAACACGAAAGCACAGAACCTTCCAGAATATCAAGTGCGACAACAGAACACTCAGTACATCTGGACACTGGGGGACATTTCCTAGATTTCACTGAAGACACAAGTTCCTCAGACTTCCAACACTGTACCAGTCAACAAACCACAACTGCTTCCTATACCTGCGAGAACATTTCTCCAGAAGGACAAACACTCATTTTACTCTCGTGAAACTGCAAGACATCCTGACAAACACCTGATCACGCACCATTTAGCACTCATCACCTCCTACAGAAATGACACTGCCAACGAAGACATTCTTCCCGTTGTACGGCAGTACACATTGAAGGATTTGGGGTTGTCGGTGCAAGTAGTTATGGCTCCCACACCCATCCGACTTTCTCCCGTTGTTTCTTACGGGTCAAGAACAAGACACACTCCACTGTGACACATCACCTCACTGCTAACAAGGGATGTTTTTGACACGCATCCTCAGGTGACACCATGACACAATTCAAACAGACCTCTTCTCTTCATTCATGTCAGACTGTTCCATCCACAGACAAACAGCCTTCTCTGAATCTTTCTCTGGGCTACATCGTCTTTCTCTCGCCGTGCCGATCGTTACAACACAAACCCCCACACCTACAAATCGACATGCCTGACTCTTCACTCGTCAACAGCTGATGACACTAAACCACTCGAGACACCGAAGACACTGCAGACAACATTTCGACAAGCAGACGCACTGACATGCAGACAAGTGTTTTTTTTTTTTTTTTTTTTTTTTTTTTTAAACTCAGTTAAGCCATGAAATTCTGCCCTGGAGGCTGGTGTTTCAGATACGCTCTTCCCCCAACATGTCTTCCTCCTCTAGTCCTTCCCTTTCACGATTCCTCCTCTCTCTTTCTGTCAATATGTGACGTTTTTTCCCTTTTTTTTCCAGTCGTATGACTACTGTGTAACACCTTCCGTATGATGCAGGTTGGCTTTGTGTCTCTAGTGGAAGTACCAGTCAGTCTGAATTGAGCAAAAATTACTCCAGCTTTTCGACCTCCATAAGAAGACAGGCATTGAAATGTGAATATGGAACAAATGCTGGCATCAGTGGAGCTTTGAAACCCATCTGAAACAAGGAAGAGTTCTTGGGAAATCAGTGGAATTGACTGAAATGGACAGTTCTTAAGAGCGAAATGGAGGAAGACGCTCAACGATGGCTAATTTACGGCATGTTCTACTTGCCCCATCCTTCAACCCCCAACCCTTACGTTTGTACTGTAAGTAACCCCAAGCTTCTGTTGTCTTGGAGTGATACGCTCATAGTCTAATGTTTCATGGGGATGTGTGACCAAATGTTTGACTAACTTGACCTTTTCCTTTTCAGTTGAGGTTTTTTTTTTTTTTTTTTTTTGTCTTCCCTCATTGGGCTACAAATTTATGTAGTTCAGTAAGGTGCATTAAAATGCATTCTTGGGTGCTTCTGTGAGTAACAATTTTATACTTGTGTGATCCTCCTCAGAGATGTTTTGAGCCAAGCTTAGTACCCCTTTTCCACCAACAGGGCAGTGGTCCCCCATCTGGCACCATTCTGTGTGTCTTCACAAAATACAAGGCGCTGCTCTGTACAGGCCCTTTAAACAAGGGATGCACCAATCCGATATTTAGTATCTGCTTCGATACTGCGATTTTTGTTGGATCTGGTATTGGTCAGACAGGAACGCTCCAAATCCAATACGGTGTACTCACGGATGTTTGTTAAACTCCACAAAAGGCAAAAAACATTATGAAGCACCATAAGTATCTGTGCACTATATTCCAAGTCTCCTGCTTAAAGGGTTAGTTCACCCAAAAATGAAATTTGTCCTTAATTACTCACCCTCATGTCATTCCACATCCGTAGGACCTTCGTTCATCTTTAGAACACAAATTAAGATATTTTTGATGAAATCAAAGTGTTTTTTTTATTTTTTTATTTTAATCCTCCATAGAAAGCAACATCATTACCACATTCAAGGTTAAGAAAAGTACTAGAGACATTGTTAAAATAGTCCATGTGACTGCAGTGGTTCAACCTTAACGTTATGAAGCGACGAGAATACTTTTTGTGCACAAAAACAAAACAAAACAAAAATAATTTATTCAACAATAATGTCTTTACTACTTTTCTGGACCTTTAATGACCGTAATTACGTTGCTTTCTATGGGAGATAAACCTCTCGGATTTCATCAACAATATCTTAATTTGTGTTCTGAAGATGAACGAAGGTCTTGCGGGTTGGAACAACGTGACGGTGAGTAATGAGAATTTTTATTTTTGGGTGAACTAACCCTTTAATGTGTGGAACAGACGAATATATATGTTCATGGAAGCTTTTCCTTCACTGCGGCTGTCAGTCATGTCATATATATAATTATATATATTTTTTTATTAAGTGTTTACTTTTATTAAATGTATAGTTTTCCATTAAAATGAATTATATTTGTCCCAAATCGTTGTTACAGCACAAAGTTTATGCTTAATAATATACAGTGCTGAAAGTATGTGAACCACTTGCAGAATCTGTGAAAATGTAAATAATTTTAACAAAATAAGAGATCATACAAAATGCATGTTATTTTTTATTTAGTACTGTCCTGAGTAAGATATTTTACATAAAAGATGTTTACATATAGTCCACAAGACAAAAAAATAGCTGAACTTATGAAAATGACCCCATTCAAAAGTTTATGAACCACTGATTCTTAATACGGTGTGGTTACCTGATGATCCACGACTGTTTTTGTGTTTTGTGATGGTTCTTCATGAGTCTCTTGTTTGTCCTGAGCAGTTAAACTGAGCTCCGTTCAGTTTTCCAGCATCTTTTGCATATTTGAACCCTTTCCAGCAGTGACTGTATGATTTTGAGATCCGTCTTTTCACACTGAGGACGATTAAAAACTAGGTTCAAAACTATTAAAAAAGGTTCAAACATTCACTGATGCTCCAGAAGGAAACACGATGCATTAAGAGTCGGAGGGTGAAAACATTTTGAATTTGAAGATCAAGGAATATTTTACTTTGTCTTCTGGGAATCATTTAAGTGTCTTCTGTTGCTTCCAAAGGGCAGTACTAAATGAAAAAAGGTTTGGACATCTTCATCTTGTTCAAAAGTTTTCACCCCCTGACTCTTAATGCATCATGTTTTCTTCTGGAGCATCAGTGAATGTTTGAACCTTTTCTAACAGTTGTGTTTGAGTCCCTCAGTTGTCCTCAGTGTGAAAAGATGGATCTCAAAATCATACAGTCACTGCTGGAAAGGGTTCAAATATGCAAAAAATGCTGGAAAACTGAAGAATCTGCAGGATTTTTCTGAAGAACAGAGCTCAGTTTAACTGCTCAGGACAAACAAGAGACTCATGAACAACCATCACAAAGCACAAAAACAGCTGTGGATCATCCACTTTTGAGTGGTCATATTTATAAATTCAGCTATTTTATATAAAAAATCTTATACAGGACAGTGCCAAATAAAAAATAACATGCATATTGTATGATCCCTCTTATTTTGGTCAAATTAATCACATTTTTACAGATTCTGCAAGGTGTTCACAAACTTTCAAGCAACACTGTAGATCACCATTTTCCCAAAAATAAATAAATAAATAAAGACGCAACTGTATTCTAGCGTGCGAGTACAGAATGACACATCTGGTAAAGCAAGTTTGGCAGCCTCTATATTTTACTAGACGTTACGGTCTGTGTATTTTACTCAGAGTAAGAAGTTTAAGATGCAGTTGGGATGGTTGACAAAAGGGAATATACTGACTGATATTTTTATTTATTTTGGGGTTAATAAATACAGTAGTCGACGTTTGAAGTGGATCAAAACCTTGTCCTAACTTAGGACAACTTTTTGATCCACTTCAAATGTATTATTTTAGGGGGGTTAAAGCCTCTGTAAAATAGCGACGTCCCTGGTATTTAGTGGATTGTGTTTAACACAAAAGATTGATCATCAGTTCCACACACAGAGGTATAGATATTTTACAATGAGCATTCTACTGGTATCAGGGTCGGTATCGGCCAATATTCAGTGTTTTGGGTATCTGAATCGGATTGGTTTTGGAAAAAATGACATTGGTGCATCCCTACTTTAAACCTGGAGTTCGTAAAGCAGGAACAATTAAAGCCCAAAGTATACTTCAGTTTTTATGCGTTCGCTATGGTATTCGTACAGTGTGCGGCATAAATTTCATTATCAGCAGTGGACTGTACGTGCGTACCATAATTTTTCTAACCGTGTGCTCTGTATGCTCAGTTCACACGTGCATCTTAAAACAATTCATCAATAAGTTGGTCCTCAAGGTGGCAATACTGTGTTTCACAGTCGAAAAGGAAAGACATGAGGTGGAACAAACCACAACCAACAGGAAGCGGCAGCAACTGTCATTTCGAAGGCTGCATTTGTTAAACTCAGATGTTATTTTAGAAAAGTAGACATTACATTCCAAAGTGAGAGAGAAATTACAGTAATTTACACCTCGAGGAATAGCTCAGTTTTGTGATGGTTACTTTTCTGAATTGAGACATACGACGCATGTAGCCGACAAACACGACCTCCAGAGGACACGGCATTAGAAATGAGACGTGCTTGTGTGAAGGGGTTAAGAGATATCCAAATAAGTACAACATTTTTATCTGTCGTAACCGCTGGAGTAGAGCTGCACGATGTTGGAAAAAACTGACATTGCTATATTTTGTTTCTCTGCGATTATATATTTAAAAAAAAAAAAAAAAAATTAACCAGATGACTAATCACTGGGGTGATGTTGTAGGTAAGTGAGTCAATACACATGGAAAATAATGAACAAATTACAAGCATAGATAAAAATACAATAGAACAAAGATACAAATGAGATAAACAGTGCTTCATATTTTTCATAAGTCTAACAGTATTCAGGTACAGAAATTGAATAATCAAATGTAAATGTAAAATGTTTAAACTATCACATGATAAATTTTCATTGTATCATGGTCAAACTTTGCAGTAAATCTGAGAATGACGTGCGTTTTGTACCGTGGTGTCTGGTCCGAACAGATTAACGTTCCCAATACTTGACATCGATCATCCTGTGATGTGTCTATCGCGGATACACACGTTACGATATCGATGCTAAAACTATATATTGTGCAGCCTTACTCTGGAGAGAAGGACAAAAGCCTCATTTCCACCGAAATTACCCTGAACAATTTGTCCCAGGAACTTTATTTTTTTTTTTTACCCCAGACCTGTTGCTGTCTGCCTTTCCATCGCGGTGAAGATTAGTCCGGTGACGTAGGACTGAGCATGACTTTCCAGTTCCAGCTGGTTTTCGTCCTCCGCAAAAAAGCTTAATAAAGCCTGAACCTCGTCATCAGTCCATCGGTCGTATTCTTAAACTCCGAAGTTGAGTTACTGCACGCACCGCAACAGACTTTTAAAAATGGTGGTTGAAATAAAATGCTGCGTGAACTCAACCAATCGGCATGTTCAGTGCCCAAGTCCCAACCCCCGAAAATTTCCTGAACTTTGAAAATGTACTACCTTGCGAGCAGGGACTTTCTGCGGGAGATATTTTTTTAACCCTGAACTGCATGTAGACTCTGGTTCCCGCGGTTGAAACACACAGAGTACCACCCCAAAGTCCTGGCGAAAGCAGTGGAAACGCGGCTAAAGATGAAACTTTCTAGTTAACTATCTGTGTTCGCGCGCACTGTCAAATGGAGTATCCTTTTAAACGCTATGTGTTCAGCTGTACGCATACAGTAAGCGTTTGCGTCAAAACTGAAGTATACATTGGGCTTAACTGGTTGAGGGACGAGAATCTCCTTACCACGTAAAAGTTAATTAGCCAACAAGATTGCGTCTTACTAAATTTCCCATGCTTCTCAAGTACACAATTTCATTTGCTATATATTTAAAAAAAAAAAAAAAGTATTGGCAGTTACATCAAAGCTAGCTCATGATTACATAAGTACTTTTTACTCTAATGTAGAAGTAAGACTTGAAAGCAAAGTAGTTGATATGCCATATTTGTTTGTGGTCAAGTCATGTAGTGACTTGAGATCTGGCTGTGAACAGTCACCAGCACCATTTTGGTGGTGAAAAGGGTATAGGAGAAGAGGCCTGTCATCATTTTCAATTTTTGTCTTTTGAAATAATCAAAGCGAATAAAGGCATGGTGCCCTACACATTGAAGTTCCTGAATAGAGTAAGAAACCTGTAATGTGATTGTTTAGAAATGTCAGTGAGATTGATGTTTGCACTGTGTGTACCTGAACAGGTGCAGATGCTGATGGCAATGGGGGCAATCAAGGTGTGTGTCTGCAGTAGACATTATGTCCTCCCCCACCCACTCACTCCCAAACATAATATGACATACTACACGGTCATGGCCATTAGCCAATGAGTTCTTCGCTCTGTTGCTTTATTATAAGTTTGATTGGGCTGGTACACTGCCAAAGAAAGACTGTATGTTTGTTAGCCAGCTGACTGTGTTTGTGAGTAGTAATAAATAGGTCTTATTTAATGGGTGAATCTCATGAAACATGTCTAAACGTAACATTTCACCCCTAAAGAAATTGTAAATAAAGAAAACGTATGCTGCCATTATTATCATTAAAGGATTAGTTCACTTCAGAATTAAAACTTCCTGATAATTTACTCAATCCAAGATGTTCATGTCTTTCTTTGTTCAGTGGAAAAGTAATCAAGGTTTTTCAGGAAAACGTTCCAGGATTTTTCTCCATATAGTGGACTTCACTGGGGTTACACGGGTTGAAGGTTCAAATGTCAGTTTCGGTGCAGCTTTAAAGAGCTCTACACGAGGAATACGAGTCTTATCTAGAGAGAAATTATATACTTTTTAAACACAAATGCTCATCTTGCACTGCTCTGTGATGCTCCACGCATTATGTAATCATGTTGGAAAGGTCATAGGCGGAAGTATCGCGGTAGGGTGAAAGACTCGATCTCATTTTCTCCAACTTCAAAATCATCGTTGTTTTACCTTTGCGCATTCGCTTTGTAGACGCTGGATCCAACGTCATTACGTAATGCTTGGTGCATCACAGAGCAGTGCAAGAAGAGCATTTGTGGTTAAAAAGTATATATATTTTTAAATTTTTTTTTATTTTTTTTAAATGGCTGTTCGTTTCTCTAGATAAGACCCTTATTCATCATGTAGATCTCTTTGAAGCTGCACTGAAACTGACATTTGGACCCGTTGAACCCCAGTGAAGTCCACTATATAGAGAAAAATCCTGGAATGTTTTCCTCAAAAACCTTCATTTCTTTTCCACTGAACTTATGATGCATGATATACTAAACTGAATGATTTAAAAAAGACTTTACAGAATATTTTTGTGGGATTCACCCTAATAGTATCGCCCATTTTTTCCTGATGTCTTATGTGTCCCCTTCTCTGCTGATCTTAAAGCACACGCCAGTCACATTAACGTTACAAGTGTCCTTTCCTGTCGCCTCTCAGCGAACGAACTCATCTTTCACTCTCTCTCTTCCCCTCTCTCTTTGCCCCTCCCCCTTTCCTTTCTTGGTCTTCCTTCTCTCGCCTCTCAGATATGAACGCCAACCCCAACAAGCGCCAGAGGCAGCCGGCTCTGCTGGGAGACCACCCTCCAGAGTATGGTAAGGCTTGCGGGGTACACGCGTTTACACATTTGCCTCATTTGCTCGCAATCAGGGGAGTGGATGTTAAAACGACAACAAATCGGGGGTGCATTTATCACAGTGGCAGCAAGATGGTGCTGTGTTGAAGTTAAAACTTTAATTTAAGTGAAGGGTGTGTAAAATGTTTGTTTACTCCTAACCTGCCCGCAACCCCCACCCCACGTGGTCTGTTTGTCGTTTGTGGATTCTCAGGTGGTTATCACGGATACCAAGAAGAGAGCTACGGTGGACCCTATGAAGGCCGACGGATGGGCCCGCCCATGGGTGGTCCAAGGCGCGGTGGAACCAGTCAGCGCTACGGCGGACAATACGGTCCCCCGCCTCCGCCCCCAGGTGAATATGGCGCACATGCAGACTCACCGGTGATCATGGTCTACGGCCTGGATCCAGTTAAAATAAACGCGGACAGGGTCTTCAACATCTTCTGCCTGTATGGCAATGTGGAACGGGTACGTACAACAGGAATACACGAGTCAGACACTGCCCAAAAGCAAACAGCTTCATTTGAAAGCCCATTTTTCTCTTCTGAATGTAGGTGAAATTCATGAAGAGCAAGCCTGGAGCTGCCATGGTGGAGATGGGAGACTGCTATGCGGTTGATCGTGCCATCTCACATCTCAACAACAACTTCCTGTTCAATCAAAAGCTCAACGTATGGTACGTGCACTTTTCTTTTTTAATTTAGCAATAATGGCAGGTGGATACACGCATGGTGTTAAAATACTTATTATACTTAAAAATACTTAAAATACTTAAAATACTTATTTAGGTCACACTTTAGTTTAGGGTCCTATTCTCACTGTCAACTAAGTATTAAAGGGTTAGTTCACCCAAAAATGAAAATTGTGTCATTAATTACTCACCCTCATGTCGTTCCACACCCCTAACACCTTTGTTCATCTTCAGAACACAAATTAAGATATTTTTGATAAAATCCAAGAGGTATATGACAGAGAGCAATTTAGCAACTAGTTTCAAGGTCCAGAAAGGTACTAAAGACATTGTTAAAAAAGCAGACGCGACTGCAGTGGTTTTTGGGATTTGTGTCTACATGCCTGCATCAGTGTGGCCAATTGCTTTCAGCTGAAAGCATCTAAAACTGGCTGCTAAATGTCGCAAGATGACGTCATACTGGCGAGTCCACTGATCTATATTAATATAAATATAGATCAGTGGCCGAGTCATGGAATCTAGATACGGTTTGTCTAAGAAGTTGCTAGGTTTGTCGCTAGGCTTTTGAAAAAAAAAGTTTCAAAAGGGGCGGGGAAGTCACTAAATCTAGCGACAAAATCGCTAAATTGGCAGCACTGACCTGCAAGCTTTCTTCAGCATGCCTGCTCTCTGCAGCAGGATGCATAATTTAGTAATTCAACTGTTTCATTCGTTTTTCTTTCTCTTCGTGTCAGTGTTTCTAAGCAGCAGGCCATCATGCCCGGCCAGTCATATGAGCTAGAGGACGGGACCAGCAGCTTCAAAGACTTTCACGGCAGCAGAAATAATCGCTTCACTTCTCCAGAGCAGGCGGCAAAGAACCGCATTCAGCACCCCAGCAACGTCCTCCACTTTTTTAACGCAGCACCTGAGGCTTCACCAGAGTCCTTCACCAGGGTCAGTTCATCACACTAGAGAACCTCAGGACATATCTTGTCTTACGGTTATCTGATGTGTAAATTTAAAACCATCTTTTTTCAGATCTGTGAAGAACTGGGTGTAAAGAGTCCTTCAAATGTCAAACTTTTTGCAGCCAAAGGTATGTAATATAAATAAATGTGCTGTCTTTAACTGTTGCATTGTAAATAATAGCATAGAAAGCCAAACTCAGCGTAAACCTATTTAAAGCGCAGCCTTTTAACTTTAATGTCGTCTATGCACCACCGTTGCTATAATGGCTTCTTTACTTTACTGAACAGGTTCCACATCAGAGAGGAGTTCATCAGGGCTTCTGGAATGGGAGTCTGTTAATGATGCCATGGAAGCCCTTGCTATGATGAACCATCACCAGATGAAGAACCCCAGTAAGTGACCTCATTAGTGGTCGACCGTGCATTTACCACATACTGAAGCACACATGACGCTTGCAGTGTTTTCAGTGCTTGAGTGCAGCCAGCTACAGAGAAACTGGTAGTTAGGCAACATAAAAGTGACCAATCCTGAGTGGCGACGTCACTTCACGAATTCTACCAGCACGATTCGGCATGGTTGTCTTAATTTCCGGCCGAGAAGTTTTTGTAGTTGTGCTGTGGCTCAGGTGGAAATACAACTGGAACCGTTCTAAAAGCCAGACGGTGGAAAAGCGGCTAAAATGTCTGTTTTATAGTGGCATTTCCACTCTTCACATCTCCAACTGTCTCATTACAAATCAAACAGAACGGCTTCGTGCTGGATTGGGGCAAAATTAACGCATACCTCTCTGTCATATTATCTTTGAGAACTGTTTTCTTCGTCAACTTTTCTTTTCCTGGAAACGGACGTCATTGCCCATCCAAACGCTCACTGCGGTGAAGTGTCGCCCGATTACGTCAAAGGTCATTGTTTCATGACATCCAGTGAGCATGTGTCACACAGGAAAACTTTAAATATCTCGCCCTCGCTTTCATTTCGGACCATCTCCAAAAAAAAAAATAAACTAATGATTTACAAGTTTAACATGCGTTTATAAAATTAGGAAATCCACACTTTTACTTACAATTAGTGCTCTTGAAATATGAAATGGAGGCGGGTCTGGATCGAATTCTGTCCGGGTCCGGATTCGGACAGGAGTTTGGACTTTGAGAACCCCTGGTGTAGGCTGTCAATTACAGTTCTTTGATAGAAAATCGAAATTGGTAAAAATCTGTATCGACAGGTCAGACTTCGGAATCGGAATCAGCCAAAAAAAATTGCAATCGATGCATCTCTAATACAAAATAAAATCTGACACATAGGCTAAAAAAAACGCCAAATATTAGCCAATATATGGGTCTTGGAGATGCATATATCGGTTGAACTGGTTATATGATGGCACCTGTGATGGAAGTCCCATTAGATCTGTTCCAAATCCCAGTAAACGTCAACCTAGGCAGCATTTCAAAGCATCATGGGTGCATCTGTCAGCAGCATCACATGTATATTATGCATTGTTACCACAAAGCTCAGTAAAAACTTGTATTCAGTAGTATTTTTTTAATACTTTGTTCTCACTCGCCATGTTAAAAATGTGTACTTATCCTGTTTATCTCCGCAGGTGGGCCGTACCCGTATACACTGAAGCTGTGCTTCTCGACTGCGCAGCATGCAAACTGAGCAGCAGCAGCATCGCTCACCTATCACTTCACCTTCCTGCTACTTTATTGTCCTTTACGGCTCATTTGTGCGAGTGGGTGTGCAGACGTGTCGAGTTAACCTTATGTTGATTGAGCCGCAGCACAAGCTGAGAGTGAAACTGACTGAACTCATTGTTTTTAATGGAAGAGGAGAGTTAAAACGCTTTTGTACCAGTATTTTGGTTTTGTTACCGTTTTTTTCTTTTTTTTTTTTTTTTATTGCTTACTATGATCGACTGTTAGCTCTGTGCTCAGCACCTCACTTTTAGAAATATCACCCTGTAAAGAAGATTGCATTTTTTTTTTCTGTAAAATAAAAAGTGATAATGGGTCTTTGTTGTGATTTGCTTTCGCAAGGGAACAATTCACTCCTGTTTTAAAATGTTTTACAGCAGATCAACCCTTTTCTTTTTTTTCTCTTTTCTTCAAAAGCTGCCTGGATGTTACTGCCTAGTGTATATTTGCAGTCTGGACAATAAAATGTAATCAATTTAATAAAGAAATTTAATCTGCGTATTCAAAATGGGCTCACTGCCACTTGCTGTTAATTGCAGATCAAGTCTGCACATGCATTTACAGGGTTCCAGCAGTCATGGGAAGATTAGACACTAACACATGGAAATGTGACTCGATTGAAATTTCTAGTGGAGGTAAATTTCTAGCATAATTACTTGACGGATAGTTGATTTTGTAAAAAGTAATGCTGTAGTAGACTGTAATGTTAACTCTAAAGAGCTAAAAGTTAAATTCAAGGTATGTGTTGACCACTAGGACAATCGTGATTTTTTTTTTTTTTAATATTTTATTTATTTTATTGAAATGTAATGTAGGCTACTATAATAACTCAAAATTAGCGCAGTAGTGAGCATGGAGTAGCCCCGCCCACACTCCCGCAGAATCGTTTAGTACAGTTTACTGCAGAACAACTCATGTCGATGTGAAATCAGACATAATGTGAAACAGTTGTGCAAAAGAAGTTAAAGTTGATGCTCCGAAAAAAGTTCGTTGGTGCCTCGGTTACTAATTCGCTCAGAGAAGCTGTCAATCACAGACGTCACACCCCCGTTTTTATAGCATGAAATAACTTAACTAAAACCACACTTATTTAAACTTACGTAAAATAACAGAATCCATCTTTGGAATAAAGTTGTTTTGAAGTGTAATTTAATTGTTTAGTTTGTCTCACTTCCGTAGGATTACGTGGTGGGGGCGGGGTTTATGACCTATACTGGGACCAACCACCCTTGGACAAGTGTCTATGGTTTTTACCTGATCTCTGATCAGATTGTATAAGTTTTAATGATGCATTTGTATAATTAAAAGGAACAATAGTAGTTAATAGTCTCTTATTGGCCTGTTTAGCTGAGCCATCCATAAAACAAACACAAAAAAGCCCTGGAAATAGAACACATATAATTACTTGATGATTGTATTCGATGGATTATACTTTCAATAAAACGGGTTTTGAAATGAAATGGGTTTTAAAGCTGTTTTATGCATGTTTGGCCTGAGTTTTTGTTGCATTTGCACTGTTTTGACCGGCAGGCGTCAGCAGCGTGTGACGTTCCAAACGATTCGAAACAGTGAATCATTTGGCGAAGCAATTGGTTCAATTGATTCGAAGCTTCGAAAAGCTTCGTTTCTCCCATCACTGCTCAAAAGCGTAAGCTTGTCTTATTGAGGCTGAGCTAAATGATGACAGATGGATGAATACGTCGGCACATGACACCTGCAGTCACAGTGAAGTAATAAGGACGAGACAGAATAGATAACGCTACTGAAAAAAGATATACAATGTGACTTGGGGTTCTCAGAATTAAATATAAACAATTAACGCTAATACGTTTTGTAGGAAAAAATCAAAATATCAAATGAAATAAGCTCAAAATGTAACACTAAAAATAAGTTTTATTTTATAAGTGACATTTGTTTTAGTACATTGCAGCGCGCGCATGAGCGGAAGTGCAGCATGCGCATGAGCGGAAGTTCACCGTGATGTAATACGCTAGAAAGTTCCCCGGATATTAAGCGTTGTCCGAAGGTCAGTAGCGCACAGACGGAGTAAGCTACTACACAGTAAGGCATATTGAACATAAACTTCAGCAATTCTTGTATCTTTTCTGGAACTTGTAATAAGAAAGCAACATGCCGAGAGGAAGCCGAAGCAGAACCTCGAGGATGAGTCCTCCAAGGTGAGAGAGAGATTATCGTGAGTTACACAGGCAGCTAACGTTACTGAAACGACACTATAATTTATCAGCACACATCTATATAATCTACAGCTTCACAAGACTTTTTAAACATTAAACATATTAGTTATTATAAATTACTTAGTTTTAAACATATTAGTTATTATAAATTATGATGGTGACTGTAGGGAGGACATGTAGCCTAGATTTATATGATCACGAATCTATGAACACTATGGGCTTTGGTTAGTATTTGTTTACAATATTAAATTTATGATGTTTCTGCGATCATAATCTACACTGTTTTTGTTGTTCGCTGCTCTAAAATGTAAAGATGCACTGATATTAAAATTGGTATTTTAAAATGGCAGAACACAAAGTTTTATTAAAATCATGTTTTAAAAATGTAAGCTTTAACTGTTAGATGACGACAACATTGATCTAAATCTAAAACATAGAAGAAATGAACATGCACCAGTAAATATTTATTAATTGTTGACTAATAAATGTCTAATATCTACCAGTAGTGACTGCATAATATCTGTGATATGTAAGGTAATACATAACCTTATATTTAATCAATACGTATTGCGCATCCCTATTTGGTCCCTAATTGGAAAAAACCCACCAAGTACACCCTAGTAACCACCTAGCATCCACTCAAAACATCCTAGCAACTGCGTATCTATCTATTTGATAGACTGCATGGCCTTAAACCTGCCTAAGCCAAAGCTTTTAAGACGACTTCAATCTTTTGCCCAGGCTTTCTCAAGCCAACGACAAAGTTTGTCTTGAATAACTGAAATAGATAAAGTTGATCATGTTTTTAAATATTAATATTAAGCATAAGATGAAGACAACATTTTATGTAAATGTAAAAAAAGAGAAATAAACAGGCACCATTAAATATATTAAAAATTAATTGTTAATGACTACTGTATCATATCTACCGATAGCAATTAAAAAAATATATATATCGGTGATAACCAGTATGTTTTGTACATCGCTGTAGAGTTCAACAGTCGAGATCCGGAAGTAAAAACTCAATTTTCTCCATAAGGAAATCAATTTTTAATCTTTAAAGACAGACGTCTCGTAAGCTACGATGTTGTTGATCCATGATATTTGCTTCTGCTGAAGCCATCACCCCGTATTATTTTAGCGTATTTCTTTTAATAGTGGAATTCCTGGTGAAAAACTACATTACCCATGATGCTGTACAAAAATTACACCAATCAGAGAGTGGAAAAAGCAACACTCCCCAAAACATCTCTTTAGCTCCGCCCACTCCCATGAAGCACTACAAGTGAGGTAATTGAGTCGATCTCTACGCTCTCAAATCTTTGTGTGTGTGTATATATCTATATATATATATATATATATATATATATGCATATTTTGCTTTAAAATTATATTGTTTCTTTAGTGTATATAATCAGCATTTGTAAATGAGTAGTTTTATAATTCTCCATCATTTTTAATTCGATTATTCTGTTCGCAATGCTTCATGGGATTGTAGTTCTTTCCATCACTAAAGCCATTAAGTACATTAAACTCATACAGGTTTGGAACAACATGAGGGTGAGTAAATGATGACACAGTTTTCATTTTTGGGTGAACTATCACTTTAAAGAGATCTTCTAGTCCAAGCACTCATAATAATAAATGCTTGTTTTCACTCTAGTTACTCCTCACCACCACCAATGGCTCGCGCCGCTCCTCCGCGCTCATACGCCCCGGCGCCCGCCGCTCCTCCCCCGTCGGCAGTGGGCGCTCCTGCTGCTCCTCGCCAGCCGGGAATGTTCGCCCAGATGGCGACCACCGCAGCCGGCGTCGCGGTCGGCTCTGCTGTCGGACACACAATAGGGCACGCCATGACCGGGGGCTTCGGCGGAGGCGGACAATCAGATGCTGCCAAACCTGATGTTACTTATCAGGTAAACACGAACCCAAACTTCTGGGTACTTCCTTCTGCATACTTTAGCAGACCTTTAAAAAAAAAAAAGTACTTGTTACGGGAAATATACTGTACTAAAAGAGAGTATATTATACTGTAGAAATGCTTCAAAAGATTATACCTAATTACACTACTGTTCAAAAGTTTGGGATCGGTACGATTTTCTTTTTTGAAAGGAATTAATACTTTTCTTCGGGAATAGGCTACTTCACTTCAGAGTTAAAAATTTCCTGATAATTTACTCACCTCCATGTCATCCAAGATGTTCATGTCTTTCTTTCTTCAGTGGAAAAGAAATGAAGGAGGAAAACATTCAGGATTGTTCTCCATATAGTGGACTTCACTGGGGTTCAACGGGTCCAAATGTCAGTTTCAGCTTCAAAGAGCTCTACATGATGAATAAAAGTCTTATCTAGAGAAACCATTGGTCAAATTAATATACTTTTTAACCACAAATGCTCGTCTTGCACTGCTCTGTGATCCGCCACGCATTACGTAATCACGTTGGAAAGGTCACGCGTGACGTAGGCGGAAGTACCGATCCAGAGTCAAACGCCCTTTACAAAAAAAGGTAAAACAACAATGTTGGACGATTTTTCGAGTTTTTCGCCGTACTTCCACCTACAAGCGTGACCTTTCCAACATGATTACGTAATGTGTGGCGCATTTGTGGTTAGTATATACATTTTATTGTTTTTATAAATTGACCGATCGTTTGGCTAGATAAGACTCTTATTCCTCGTCTGGGATCGTGTAGAGCTCTTTGATGCTGCACTGAAACTGACATTTGGACCCGTTGAACCCCAGTGAAGTCCACTATATGGAGTTTTTTTTTCTCAGAAACCTTTATTTCCTTATATAGTAATTATGGATGACAAATGAATGTATTAAACATTATATTAATCTGTTATGTCTGGTCGATCTTGCTAAATAATTGTAGGAATTCTGCTTTAAAATGACAGAATAATGAATTGCCCTGTTGATTGTGTGGTGTCACAGGAGCCGTATCCGGCTCAGCCCGTGTATCAGCAGCAGCAGCAGCCGTCAGTGTTTCAGCAGGAGCCGCAGCAGCAGAATCCCTGTGCGTACGAGCTGAAGCAGTTCATCGAGTGCGCTCAGACACAGAGCGACTACAAACTCTGTGAGGGCTTCAGTGAAGTGCTCAAACAGTGCAAATTCTCCAATGGTATGTACTCTGAACTTGGTAGTGGCTGTGCAGGGAAAATCTACGTTTAAAGGCACAAAATGTACGATTTTTGGTATCTATAAGCCACTAGAACAATGTTATGCCTCAGAGACAATGCTATTCTGTCAAGCGGCTAACAGCATAATCAGAAAGAGCTTTATTTGTAGTAACCGTAATACAGCATTTTTTCCACTATATACTATATTAATGTGAATTGCGTTCCATGTATCAACACAAGTCATCCAGCTTTATTAATATATTCTAAAATCGATCTATCTTGCAGGAAGTGTCTCATAGCAGACACCACAGAGTAACGTTAACCTTCATTCATGATTGTTCGACCAAGTAAAACAGCGCTGCGTCTTTTAATTCATCAGATCAACTGAAGAATGAAATAAAGTAATGTGAATTTAAGTGATCAAACCGTAACAAAGTTTGTTCATTGAAGGAGGCGGCAGACGTTAAACGACTTTAATTACTTAAACAACAAAGCGAAAGGAGCGGCAGCTTGTTATATAAGCGTAATACAAACGTTAATAAGACTTTAATACATGAGCTCATCCGTGAGTCCCGTAGGATTGCTTTCCATCGGCTGTGGAAGTGAAGATGACAACTCCCATGATTCCACGCTCATTCACGGCATCACCTCTGTTATTGATTTGAAAAAGAGGCGTAGCTTACATATTGTGCCTTTTAAAAGTAATGCATTTGCGTTCCTCCCTGTGACTTTATGAAAAATAAACATTTTAATAAAAACTATGTTACTATTCATGGAAAGTAATGCGTCGCATGTTTTTTTTTTTTTGCTACCTTTCACAGCTGGTTGAGACTCGCTCTCTTCCAGGCCTTGCTTTTTTTTTACAAGCGTTTACCGCAGTAATGCATTCAACAACAAAACCTTTATAAATAAACACAACAGAATATTGTTCAATTCTGACTACTTTTATGAATATTAACATTACAAACATAACAAAATACCTCTTAACATTACGGGTTTTGTTAATTTTGTACTCTGTCTGTTCCCATGAGTGCGCATGTCTAAGGTTACATTCACACTGCAGGTAAATGTGGCCCAAATCTGATATTTTTTTTTTTTTTTTTGCTCACATGTGACTCATATCTGTTTTCCCCATGACAGTGTGAACGGCACAAACCACATGGAATCTGATCTTTTCAATTCCGATTTGTGCCACTTCCATATGTGGTACTAAATCCGATACAGGTCAGATGTTTCGGTCATATCGGAATTCATGCAGTTTTTACGTCACTCCAGATCAACATGCGTCACGATTCTGCGCTCATGGGAGTCTATTAAAAGATTTTACCTACCCAACGTTATCAAGACAGTTGCTAAAGGTAGTCAGTAAATATCACAACTTGTAAGTAAAAGAGAGACGGCAAGCTCGTATTATGAAAGTTTTAAAACTCTGCTCTCTTTTGTCACATCATTATCTATTATATTTTCATATTGTCTGCGCATAATTTCGCTGGCTGACTTTATTGCCCTCCGTGTTTACTTTCGTATGACAGCACGCTGTGTGTGTCCGCAGAATTGGGTTACTTTTTCACTGCTGCTGCAGGTTGTTTTGCAACTCCGCTCTAGCGCGATATTTAAGCCCCGGAACGGGTTTTGGGCTAGTTTTGAGAAGCAATTCAGTGGATTTTGTGGTAAAAAGCCCTGTTTGAATCGTTCTTTTGTGCATGCAGTTCAGTTCAGCACCATGATCTGTTCACACTGGAAATCTGATATTGGCCACATTTAAAACAACTATGTGAACAGCTATACAAAATGATGATGATGATGATGATAATAATAATCAGATCTGAGCAAAAATCTGAACTGAGCATTAAGGCTCGCAATGTGAACTAAGTGACTGTTATGGAGAAGAGATATATTTAATCTCTTTTTTTTTTTTTTGAAAGTAACTTAAATATTAATGTGTACATTTATAGAATAGTGAGTGGCATGACATTTCAAAAAGAATTATGAATGGATTTACTGAACTGCATTTACGCTTTTCTGCTTGTAAATTTAGTAAATTGATAAATGGCGCCATCTGGTGGGTCATTAAAGAATATAAATTTTTGACGGGAATAAAAAAGAGGCTGATGAATCGTCTTTTCCGAAAAACTGTAAAGGATTAGTTCACTTTCAAATAAAAATTTCCTGATAATTTACTCACTCCCATGTCATCCAAGATGTCCATGTCCTCCTTTCTTCAGTCGAAAAAATTTTTTTTTTATGAAAACATTCCAGGATTATTCTCCTTATAGTGGATTTCAATTGGCCCCAAACAGTTGAAGATGAAAACTACAGTTTCAGAGCAGCTTCAAAGGGCTTTAAACGATACCAGACGAGGAATATGGGTCTTATCTAGAGAAACCATTTTTTTTAATATACGTTTTAACCATAGAACTAGCTCTCTTCTTCTTCTTCTCTATTAGAATTCCAGCAGTGTAGACACTGCTAAGTGTATTACTGCCCTCCACAGGTCAAAGTTTGAACTAATTGTTATATACTTGCACTAGCATATTGTATATGACAATTTAGTTCAAACTTTAAGGAGAATAATCTCGGAATGTTCTCATCAAAAACCTTAAATTTCTTTTCGGATGAAGAAAGAAGGACATGGACATCTTGGATGACATGGGGGTGAGTAAATTAGCAGGACATTTTAGTTCTGAAGTGAACTAATCCTTTAAGAAGACAAACTCCACAAAGCAGTATTGAAAGTTGTAAAATAGCGTGTTTTTGGACTTTTATCACGCATGCTATTGTAAAGACTGTAAATCTTTCCCTCACAGCCTTGTTTTCATGAAATTCAATATGGTGTCTAACCTGACTTCAGATGTAACATTGTTCACTTTAATGATCTATTCCAGTCAAAAATGCTGAAAAATAGCTAAATGAGTAAAACCTAGATTAACATGAACCATTCTGCTTACACAGAGTTGTTCTCTTGTTGCAATCTAGGGGGTTTGCAGCATAACACTTTGTAGATTATGTAGTGAACTTGCCTACATTAATTTGCTTCATCATTTTAAGTAGTTAAAATTATTTTTTTTTTCCCCCACAGGACTGTCTTGAGGTTTGGTTTGGGGACATGAACACAGCTCTTCCATAGCCATTCACCATCTGCTTACTTCTGGAAAAAGCTTCCTCTTAAAAATGCAACTCAATCAAATATTAGGGGTGAAAATTAAAAGCAGTGTATTGGGAGAAATGCTGTGTAACATGCATAGTAATTATGTATTTGGTGTAGATAACTGCAGCATTCTGATTTTTTTTGCTTGAGTTACAAGAGATCACAATGTGTATTGCAGGAGATTTTTCTTATTGAGGAGATGTTCTTATTGAAAATGTTTGATTCAAATGATGTGAATTGCAAATAAAAAGATCAGAAACATTTACATGCATTTTGTTTGTCTTTTTACCCACAATATCCATTCAAATGTATACCATTACAGGTTATAATAAAAAAAAGAGTTGAACAGAAGATAATATAAGTTGAAAGTGCTGTTTTGTTCGTTTTGTACCCTGTATCTGTTCCCGCACAAACAGTGCGCATGTCTAAGTGACTGTTATGGAGAAGACAATTTTAATTAATTTGAACCCTTTCATGCATATCACTACAGTGGACAGCTATTTCAATTTTTTTTTCTTGCATATGCATGAGTTTTGATGGCATAATTGCACATCAACCTCTACAGTGGATGCTAGTGCATCATCCTATACACCGACACCAAGTAACAAGCCGTTGTATGTCAATTTTTGCGTTACCTTACTCGTAACATCAAAAGTAATCTGATTACATAATGCACGTTACTTCATAATATCCATTCAAATGTATAGCATGACCATATGCTTAATTTAAATATCCAGACATGTATGCATTTACCAGATGCTAAATGCACCTCCACAGCTTCAATAATGTGTAATATATATCAGATTATCTATATATACACTGAACAAAATTATAAAAATACTGAACAAAAGCACTTGTTTTTGCCTCCATTTTTCATGAGCTGAACTCAAAGATCTAAGACTTTTTCTATGTACACAAAGGGCCTATTTTCTTTCAAATATTGTTCATAAATCTGTGTTAGTGAGCACTTCTCCTTTTGCCGAGATAATACATCCACCTCACAGGTGTGGCATATCAAGATGCTGATTAGACAGCATGATTATTGCACAGGTGTGCCTTAGACCACAATGCCACAGATGTCGCAAGTTTTGAGGGAGCTTGCAATTGGCATGCTGACTGCAGGAATGTCCACCAGAGCTGTTGCCTGTGAATTGAATGTTAATTTTTCTACCATAAGCCGTCTCCAAAGGCGTATCAGAGAATTTGGCAGTACATCCAACCGTCCTCACAACCGCAGACCACGTGTAACCACACCAGCCCAGGACTTCCACATCCAGCATCTTCACCTCCAAGATCGTCTGAGACCAGCCACCCGGACAGCTGCTGCAACAATCGTTTTGCATAACCAAAGAATTTCTGCACAAACTGTCAGAAACCGTCTCAGGGAAGCTCATCTGCATGCTCGTCGTCCTCATCGGGGCCTCGACCTGACTGCAGTTCGTCGTCGTAACTGACTTGAGTGGGCAAATGCTCACATTCGATGGCGTCTGGCACTTTGGAGAGGTGTTCTCCTCATGGATGAATCCCGGTTTTCACTGTACAGGGCAGATAGCAGACAGCGTGTATGGCGTTGTGTGGGTGAGCGGTTTGCTGATGTCATCGTCGTGGATCAAGTGGCCCATGGTGGCGGTGGGGTTATATTATGGGCAGGCGTATGGCGTATGTTATGGACGGTGAACACAAGTGCATTTTATTGATGGCACAGAGATACCGTGACGAGATCCTGAGGCCCATTGTTGTGCCATTCATCCACGACCATCACCTCATGTTGCAGCATGATAATGCACGGCCCCATGTTGCAAGGATCTGTACACAATTCCTGGAAGCTGAAAACATCCCAGTTCTTGCATGGCCAGCATACTCACTGGACATGTCACCCACTGAGCATGATTGGGATGCTCTGGTCCAATTCCTGCCAATATCCAGCAACTTCGCACAGCCATTGAAGAGGAGTGGACCACAGGCCATAATCAACAACCTGATCAACTCTATGCGACGGAGATGTGTTGCACTGCGTAAGGCAAACGGTGGCCACACCAGATACTGACTGGTTTTCGGACCCCCCCAGTACAGTAAAACTGCACATTTTAGAGTGTCCTTTTATTGTGGCCAGCATAAGGCACACCTGTGCAATAATCATGCTATCTAATCAGCATCTTGATATGCCACACCTGTGAGGTGGATGTATTATCTCGGCAAAAGGAGAAGTGCTCACTAACACAGATTTATGAACAATATTTGAAAGAAAATGGCCCTTTGTGTACATAAAAAAAGTCTTAGATCTTTGAGTTCAGCTCATGAAAAATGGGGGCAAAAACAAAAGTGTTGCGTTTATAATTTTGTTCAATATATATATATATATATGATAGTAAATAATAATAATAATAATAAAAAAAAAATAAGTAATAAATGGATTATTATTACTCTTTTATGCTTTGTAACATGGATTGATACAGAAATAAAGGTATGAACTGGTTTTCTTATTAATATGGAGCGTATAACCGTAAGTGGTAATACGATATGGGACTGTCCTGTCTTTAATACGGGTTTTTATTTTTGGATCTTGACATTCACAGTTGCCCTTTCGGCGTTATGTTGTTGAAGGCAGCAGAGCCGTCATATCTCTACCGGGATATTCTTTAGGAAAGACTTGAACATGGACTGACCGCTGCTTGCACGAGCTGAAGGAGAAGAACACTGTTAAACAAAGGGAATAATACTCTTAACAGGTATGGTGAATGTAGACGTTGTGAATTCGTGCTTGTAATCCGCTAAGCAGGTTTCCGTCATGCCGCCGTCCATGATGCTGCAGCTCAGATTGATGCGGAGCGACTGTAAACATCGCGAGTTCATCCAACCAGCTCATTATAAATCAATAGGTTGCATGTCAAAAACTACAGTAACACGGAAAATAAAGCAGCAGACACGGTTTTTGAACCGTACTAAAAGCAGCCGGGTACACTTATATGTACCATGGTATTTACATGGCACAGCACTTGTCAGAAATGGTATTACCATGGTGTAGAAAAACAACAACATGGTATTGCTGCAGAAAACAAATCACAATTGCTGAACAGAAAAGTACCATGTAATGTAATACGTTGTTTTTGTGCCATGGTATGTAAATACAATAGTATTGGAATATAGTAATTATTTACACTTGTATATTTCCTTGGTATTACCCTCTGATGGCTATACCTATATAGTTTTATTTGTATTATTATTTATCCTGACTTTAGCAAATGTTAACATGAACTAGTTGGTGGAACTAGTAGGTTTGTAATAACCCAGTTTTCTTAAGTTGGTGGAACTAGTAGGTTTGTAATAACCCAGTTTTCTTACAGGTGAGGTTATAATAATGACCAAAGAAGATGAAATCCCTGACTGGGCTGGAGCGCAGGACTTCTATCAGAAGTATGATCCAAAGGAGATCCTTGGAAGGTACTGGCATATTATAAACATATTGTAGTGAAGATGGAAAAAAAATGTCCTGGTCATATTCACTTGATGGTAATGAGAATGAGATTTGTTTTTTTTTATATCAGTGTTAAAAGGTTAGATTCACATGAAAATCGACGAACAGCAAATACAACTAGAGGGACATGAAATTTGTAGCGCACCATCTTGGGCATGTTTTTTTTTTAAAACTGAAGATTCTGTCACGCAATCTACTAGAGAGAGAGGACCGAGACGCAGAATGAGCAAGGGGTGATATTTATTGACAACAGTAGACTGGGCACAAGGAGGAAGGTGAGGCATGAAGACAGTCCAAACGACAGGAGAACAGGCAGGTAAGGGTGACGCTGAGATCACACCCGGGTGATGTTAGGCTGGAGAACTGAAGAGGTGAAGCAGCACCTGATGGAGTGACAATACTGGAGATCAGGCAGCGGCTCAAGGAACCAGAAGCATGACACGTGGAGCCGTAACTGAAGCGGCACCGGTCTAGCTGCCAGGCATAGAGAATCTGCGGCCAGGGAGGATACGAGAAGCAGGCCAAGAACCAACACAAGACTCACAATACACAAGACAAGACAACAAAAGATAAGAACAATAGCTAACGATAAAACTACTAACGGTAATATGACTAGAGAAACTAAGCAAAACGGAGCTAGAATAATCACTGGAGCTTATTAACAAAAAATAAACAAAAGAAAACAATAGGGTCATTCCATGTCAAATCAACCAAATTTCGTAAACTTCCCCGGCTCACATTTTTAATTTTGATAGTGATGAAAGCCAAAATATTAAATGTCACAGGTGTATATTTACTGAGTAATCCACTGTTTGTAGAGGGGGGTCAAACTGACAATTTTTCTTCAAAGATTTGGAGCCGGCGGTGTAAAAATGACTTTAGAAAGATGGCAGCATCATTATTGTATTTGTACACAGAGATTGGTAGGTCTATTAGTCTTTGTTTCATTATATTGTCAACTGTGACAGTTCAAAAATGGCAAAAAGTCTTGTGTTTTTACCTCAAGTTCGCATGCCTGTAACTCACGAAGTATTAAAGATATCATAATATCCTTTTTAAGATTCTGGTTCTTAAACTTTCCTTTTGGTATCTTCATTTTAAAGGCCCTCGATGGTTTAATCCCAGAGATATGGGGATCTAAGAGAAAATTGGTAAATTGTACACATTTTCAGTGGTCGAAAACCAAATGTGGGTCACTTTGCATACAGCTGATATTTTTTTCTTTTAAAGGAGAATGTCTGAAGAACAAATAATGTTGAAGCTAGAAATGAATCTCATGTTTTTCTATCAACTCAATTGTGTAGAACATACCTGTCTGAGTGCCATAAATGTTCCTTTTCCAAAGTTTGCATGCCTGTTACTCTAAAATATTATTCAAGATATCTTAATATCCTTCTAGATTCTCATTCTTAATAAACTTTCCTTTTGAAATCTTAATTTTCAAGGCCCTGTATAGTTCAGTCCCATAGATCTGGGGATCTCAAAGCAGCTCCATGTTCAAATTGTTGAAATTTACCCATTTTCAGTGATCGAAAAGCAAACGTGGGTCACTTTGCATACAGCTGATACTTTAAAGAGGAATGTCAAATAATGTTTAAACTAGAAATGTATCTTGTTTACCTCTATCAGAAGAATTGCATAAAACATAACTCTCTGAATACCAAAAATCCACTGAAAATGGAAAATTGAGGCACATTAAAAAGTGTATTTATAGAATCTATATTTCAGTTACTTTTGGGGATATTTGGAAGAAGAATTTTAACAGCTTCTGAAGCTACCAAGAGTTCAAATACGCAGTATCATAACTACATGTTACCACATTGACATCCCAATATCTATGAGATTGAACCATATAGGGCCTTAAAAAAATGAAGATTAAAATGTTTCATAAGAACAAGAATCTAAAATGACATTAAGATATCTAACACGTCTTGAATTAAAGACATGTAAACATTAACTTCTTGAGCAATTTGAGCTACAGTAGCTCGTCTGTTGGATCGGACCACACGGGCCGCCCATGACCCAGTCGCCGCTTCACCCACTGTTCCTTCCTTGGACCACTTTTGATAGATACTGACCACTGCAGACCGGGAACACCCCACAAGAGCTGCAGTTGCTCTGACCCAGTCGTCTAGCCATCACAATCGGTCTAACACATCAACTTTGAGGACAAAATGTTCACTTGCTGCCTAATATATCCCACCCACTAACAGGTGCCGTGATGAAGAGATAATCAGTGTTATTCACTTCACCTGTCAGTGCTCATAATGTTATGCCTGATCGGTGTATTGTGTTGCAGAGGGGTAAGCAGTGTGGTTCGACGCTGCATCCATAAGCCCACCACTCAGGAATATGCCGTCAAAATCATAGACATCACGCCATCAGATAAGATGAGCCCTGAGGAGATCGAGGAGATCAGAAATGCCACGACAAAGGAGATTGACATCCTCAAGAAAGTGTGCGGGCAAGAAAACATCAGTAAGTGTCCAGGATGATGGAATAGTAGCAGCTTCAAAGAGATCAGCAGCATCAAGTGTATTTATATCTGTAGAGAGTCTCATGATTTGAACACATTGTTTCTCGCTTCTCCAGTTCAGTTGAAGGATTCCTTTGAAACTAAAGCTTTCTTCTTCTTGGTGTTTGACTTGTAAGTATTGATATCATACTTTATATATATATATATATATATATATATAATATATATACACACATGATAAAAGTACAAACACTACACATAATTTTTTAATTAATAAAACTGCTTTAACTTATTTATGATGCTATTTGAAAAGTAGCGAAATGCATAATAAATATTGTTCTCACAGGATGAAGAAAGGGGAGCTTTTCGATTATCTAACTGAGAAGGTTACGCTCAGTGAAAAAGAGACAAGGTTGGTATAATTTATAATGAATCACATGAAACCTGTCAAGAACTTGTTCATCACAAAATCAAAGAAAAAAAAAAAAACGAGGCCAAATTTATGATCGTTACGATTGTTTGACATTATTTTTTATGACAATTTTGTCACGTTGCTTCCTCAGATCTCATTACTTTAATGTAGAAAGCACCGTCCTTTGGATGAGGCATTAAACCGTGGTCCTGACTCTCTGTGGTCGTTAAAAATCCCAGGATGTCCTTCAAAAAGAGTAGGGGTGTAACCCTGACATCCTGACCAAATTTGCCCATTGGCCTCGGTCCATCATGGCCTCCTAATCATCCCCATATACTGATTGGCTTCATCACTCTGTCTCCTCTCCACCAATAAGCTGGTGTGTGGTGGGCGTTCTGGTGCAATATGGCTGCCGTCGCATCATCCAGGTGAATGCTGCACATTAGTGGTGGTTGAGGAGATTCCCCCTTCCATATGTAAAGTGCTTTGAGTACCCAGAAAAGCGCTATATAAATGTAAGGAATTATTAGAATACAGGAAAAAAAATATATATTTAAAGTGTTTTTGTACATAATGAAATTATTCATCGTACTTCAATTTATGATGATTTAAAGGAATATCTTGAGTTACAGTACAGGTTACTGAAAGCTTAATCAACAGCATTGGTTACCACAAAAAGAGTTGGCTCATCCCTCGTTTTCTTTACAAACAGCTAAAATCAAGGTTAAGGTAAGGCAATTACAATAGAAGTGAATAATTTTATTGAATCACTTACATTAAAGGGGGGGGTATCACACACAGTTTCTGCCAATCTCATGTTAATCTTGAATACCTATAGAGTAGTAGTGCATCCTTCATATCTCCAAAAAGTCTTTATATCATATTTATAAAAGATACATATGCTGTACTGAGTCTTTCCGAAAACAGCCGAGCTCCTGGAGGCATGCCGTGTGAGCGGAGCTAAAGAGTGACGAGCACGCGCAGCTTTTGCGTAGCGATCGTCTGCAAGCTATCAATGGTCAGCTAAACAACTGTGTTTAAACACACACAATACACCATCGCATTATCTCTGGATAACTTTTGAATCACTATAATAAATATATAGCGTAAAGTGAATGATGAATAATGAATTTATAAATTCACTACGTTCGTGTTGTTTACATTATATGCACTTATATAGTAGTATATAGTATATAGTACGCCTATTGCCAACAAAACAGACACATTTAAAGCAGTTTACTCACCACCTGCGGTTCCGACTCATGACCGGGATCATTATCGTTGTGACCGCTCCATCTTTCTGTTTCAAACGATCCGTAAATCCAGCGTAGAACTGGGCCTTGTTTATGAAACCATAAGCGCAGATCCCGAGGGCTCGAGCAGCCACGGAAAAACACGAGATATTCTCCATTCATTTTAACCAATAAAAAAGTGATCGCAACTATCAGTTTCTGTGGTTATTTTAATAACAAATGTCGAGAGCGTATCAGTGTATTGCGTGAGCTGCCGACGACTTCTGTAAACCCGAACGTGTTTACGGAACTCTCTTGCTCTGGTCGACGTGTGCGCCTTTCCGGGAGAAGTGCCTGTACAAGGAATGCCGCCCCTGTTTACGTCACTAATGCCCATACTCGAAAAAAAAAAAAGATCCCGAATCCTGTAAGGATTTGGAAGAGAATTTTTGGCACAGAAACACTCTGTCATTCGTCCAACTCGTGTTTTGAAACTTTGGCCATGTTTAACATGAGAATCGAACTCTTTAATAGTGTAAATAAGTCAGACATAAATAGCATTAGACCCCCCCTTTAAAGGGTTGAAAATCCTGCCATCATTTACTCTTCCTCATGTCGTTCCAAATCCATAATAAGACTTTCGTTGCTCTTTTTGTTTATCTAAAAAACAAATGAAGATGTTTGTAATGAAACCTGAACTAACCCTTTTATTCTTCTGTTAAAAGTTGTTGGTATTTAGTTGTTGGTTATTATAGTAATTGCAATAACTGGGTAATAACTATGTATTAAACCTGAACCTACCCATAAACCTAACCTTAACCCATGTAGTTACCTTATATTACCCAGTACTATCTACTGTAAGTACATGTAAATGCACGTAGTGTAAAATAAAGCTTAGTATTATCAGCTCAACAAGTTAGGCCGGTGGCCACAAGTTCTGCTGAATATTCCTTTAAATAGACAGACAGCTGATAAACAATATTACTGGAGATTTTTTTTTTAATCTAATGAAATCACCTTTGAGAGAATACTTATGGTAATGTGAATATAATGTCTTGTTTTTTGTCTTGTCTGTTTTCATTTTGCAGGAAGATCATGCGCTCCCTGTTGGAGGTGGTTCAGTTCCTTCACTCTCAGAACATTGTGCACAGAGATCTAAAGCCGGAGAACATCCTTCTGGATGACAATATGAGCATCAAACTCACTGATTTTGGCTTTGCTGTGCAGATTACACCAGGACAAAAACTCCACGGTAAATCACTTCTTCCTCTAACTAGATGATGATGACGATACATAGGGATGTGAATCGATGCATCCATCAAATGACTAACGATATAATGTATAATATTGATGCAACATGTAATAAAACTATATTTTTAAGATGCATTAAGATGCATGCATTATATTTTGGTTGGATTTGCGAGTTAATAAAAGTGTATCTGGTTGTGGAGCATAGGCACATAACATCAGTGTATCGATCACAGGCAGTGTTCGGTAAGTTACTATAAAAAACTTAATTACTAGCTACTAATTACATCTTCAACAGTGTACTAATTACTCTCTCTAAAAAGTACTATCTGCATTACCTATTACTAATTATTTTCTAAATCCCATATCAACCTCGACCAGTTGAACAATACATGTATAGGCATGAAACTGCTCTTTTAACTCTTTCAAATAAATAATATAAAATTGCATAAATTATTCTTGAACTGACCAAAGTATTTAAAGGGAGATTACATTAAAAACATGCATTTTAACATTAGATGTTAAATTTAGATGTTTAATCCACTGTTGTCCTCTTTGTTTAGGGGTCACACTTGGCTCCTTGAAGCCTCCTTGAAACTTTTTATTTTTTAGGAAAACCAATGAAATATATTTTTGTTCAATAATATTTTTGGATTATTATTTAAAATGTTGAAGGTATTTTGTGATACTATGAATTTTTTTTCAAATTTTTATTAGCTATTTTTCCCCATTGAAAATAATCCACATTTTTTTTGCTAATATATTTCAAAATAATTTTTCAATTAAAGCAGATTTCCATGTTAAAAAAAAGAGCATTTAAAGGCATTTAATATCCACATTTTTGAAGGTAGATTAGTGCCATCTGGTGGGGGTGAAAAAAGAAAAACTTACGTAATGCCGTAGTGTAACCACTAGATTCCTATATAGTGGCTTATAAATTATATAGTGGTTTTTAGACATAACTTTTTTAAGTTTTGGATTTGGATTTATACTTAGACATTCTCTCAGACTAATTTTTGCAAAATTGAAGTGTCAGTTTTTGCATTTGCAGTCAAACCTGAACACAGAGAAGCAGTTTGTATCACCAAAAGATTTTTGTATTTTTTCATATTTCCCATTCATTTCCTATGTCGGTCATTTTTGACTGTGAAGAAGCCAAGTGTGACTATTTTTTTCATCCCTTTAATGTATCCGAATCAAGTCCATGATATTTTTTTGTGTTCACATAACTAATGTGACAAAAGTCACCATCCATTTCGAAGAAGCAAAAAAACAAAACAAAAAAGTGTCATTTTTTTTCTGTCATTTTTGACCGAAGAGCACTAGAGGGTTAAACAATCTTTCTTTACAAAGTGACATCACCAGCTACTTGTCTGGCAGGCGAAATACCGTGGTTTTAGTCGTTTGCACGGGGATAGTTTTGATAACGTTGTCATCTGTACAAAGAAAAAACGTTTCTGTTTTTAGTACATCGTTCTTGTATAAACGTACCCTAAGAGTAATCCCTTACTTTACTTTTCAAGGGAAAAGTATTTAAATTACAGTAATTAATTACTTATGAATTACACCCAACACTGATCACAGCCACCTGAATCTAACTGAACAGTAATCATGTTTTGAGGCATCTGCAAATATCATATGATACAATCTATAATATCAGATCATATTGTGATGAAACGTCAGATTTGCCTCTTTTAGCTAGCTGCCCATTTGTCTATAGATAGACAGAGAGAAAGAGAGCGAGAGAGAGGCCACTGCATTTTCTGGTCAGTAGTTGTCCGGTCTGTGCAGCTCTTGGATTCGGGTTTCATACTATCCTTATATGAGAAGTTAACACGTTAGTGGAACTGCAGGAGCTATTTGCTATTTGGTGTGGCTTCTGACCTTTAACTCAGGAACCTCTAGTTGCCTCTGCTCTAAGCATGACCCATCAATTACATAAATGTGTGTTTCATACATGACTAAAGGGGCACGCGGGGCAACTTTTTGAGCGATGTTGCTTGGGCACTTTCCCATTGAGAATGGGCAACAAATTTCTATCTGGACACTTTAGATCGAAATTTGCAGCCCATTTTCAATGGGAAAGTTAAATTTTTTTGGCTCATTTTGCCTGTAAAAGAAAACCTGCTTAATAATTATGCACACCTGAATGCACAGGTTATTTTCACTTCCAGCCTTCATGAACAATTATATATCACTAATAAGTGATTAAATACATAGTTAATAGTAGTTATTAAGATTGATGAGGTTTGGAATTGGTAAAATGTAAATGTAGAAAATAAACTTGCATAGTAATTATGCATATTCAGTGCATATAAATCAGTATGTGATATAATATATATCTTTTAATGAATAAAATATAATATGTATATATATATATATATATATATATATAGAATAACTAAAAATCTATAAAGTAACCGCATATTTATTATTTGTCATTATATTAAATTATAATAATATACAATTTATTATACATACATATGCATTTGTTTTATATTTTTATTACCTGCATTTATTCTGATTAAAAAAAAAATCATTGTGTGTGGACCAAATGTTTTTCATTGATCTATAAATTAGAATTCGTATTAAATTTTATTTTATTTTTGGGCGAAATAAGAACCTAACATGATGTTAAACCGAAAACTGTACATACATAATGCATGCAGTATTAGATAACAGGCACACGTGTTTCATGAGAGCTTCCTTTAATCTTGTGTCGTCACTCATAGAGGTATGTGGAACGCCAGGATATCTAGCTCCAGAGATTATCGAGTACTCTATGGATCCTCACCACCAAGGTTACGGGACCGCCGTTGATCTGTGAGTAGACCTTCATGTGTGCTTTTCACAGCATGGCCAATGACAAGTTAATGAAACCAATTCACATTATACTTTTAGGTTGGACTGAATCGAGAAAAAATAAAAAAAATAAATAAAAATATCGCACACCGTTTCTTGTCTTTTTCAGCTGGAGTGCAGGGGTGATCATGTACACCCTTCTTGCAGGTTCCCCTCCCTTCTGGCACAGGAAGCAGATGCTAATGCTGCGCATGATCCTAGCAGGAAGCTACGAGTTCACCTCTCCGGAGTGGGACGACCGCTCAGACACCGTCAAAGACCTGGTGCGTTTGGCGCAGACCTGGGAATAATCTAAATAGTGGAACACACTTGTTTAGTACCAGCCAATGAATACAAGCCTACAACAGATCTACTAACCTGTGGTGTTCATGGGCTGTTTAAACTTTCAGATCTCCAGGTTATTGGTGGTGAATCCCGAGACACGTTACACTGCCACAGATGCCTTAAACCACCCTTTCTTCCAGCAGTATGTGGTCGCAGAGGTGCGACATTTCAGTCCATACAGGAAGTTCAAGGTGGGCTCTATAATAATTGATTTAATTAATTATTGTAATTGATTTATCTTGCATATTTGTAGGAAAACACTTCACATCATTATTAGACAGTCACATTAGTAAAACAAAAAATGATAATAATGAATGATAAATCAAAATATAATAAATTATATATAAATTAGGTGTCGAAAATGAACAGGAACTAAAGCTATTTATAACATGGTATATCTCACACATAATTTATACAACAGTTCAATAAACAAGAAGTTATTGTTTAGTGAATTACATTTTAAACTCAATATTGTCTGTTTTTGCTCCGTTTCACCACTGAAAATAGTTCTAAACAAACCAGAGGAGAACCGTTGTGCATGTCCGAGCAACATACGGTGGTGTTTCATTAATGAACGAATCTGCATTTCTAAACAAATCGGTTGAGTGAACAATTCAGTGACCCACTGACTACGTTTACATGTGCACCAATAATGCGATTATTTCTGATAATCATAGTAAGGTCTTAATCACAGTAAGATGTTTACATGACACAAGCAGAACTTCAGTTTACATGCCGTTTTTATTACTCTGACTTTAATCAACTCACATCAAATTCAAAATAAATTTTTATGGACGTACTGGATATTATTTGCACCATTATGAATGTCGCAGTGCCAGGTTTGCCTATGCTGCCGTCGCGTTCTTCGCGCTGTCTGGATGAAGATACAGAGCAGAGATTGCGCAGCGAGTTGTGTTGACTGAGTTCAAAAATTCGGAGAAAGCTTCAGAATAATATCACAGAGTTCATTCATGAAGTTGTGTGGACATCCGTGTACGTCCGAGCACATGCGCACTTTGGTCATAGCAGTAATAATGCGATTAAGGTGTTTACATGCTTGTTTAAAACGTGTTTAAAAACGGCGTACACCACCTAGTTTAATGCGATTATGGTTACTATGATTATGAGCTTAATCGCATTCGTTTGATCGAAGTATTGCGTTTACATGAGGTAAAGTTTAATTGCAATACTGCCAAAATCCCATTATAATCGCATTATGAGGGTGCATGTAAACGCACCCATTGATAAAGACAGGCTGGGTCCAAAACGCTCTCAAAAGTCTCTTGACTTATTTTGAATAGGTAATTACTTTACGAGCACTAAAAAGTATGTTCTGTATAGTATGAATGCAAACCGGATTTGCCATGTTGTTATTATCATGTGACCTGCAGCGTCAGTTGTGTCACTTCACTGCCATTCACAAATCCTCTCCCGTGGCCTCATGGGATAGTAAAGTGTCAATCATATGCACACTTTAGAATCTCACCTGAAGTAGTAGGTATTCCTGGGACTTTTTGCCTACTCTTTTATGAGTCCCATGAATTTGGACATACTTTTTTTTTTTTGCCTACTATATAGGATAGTATGCAATTAAGGATGCAGCCATAGTCACTTTTGAACAAAATGGTTGATTGAATAATTCAATGACTCCCTAATGGTGGTTTTAGTTTTTAAAAGCAGACTATAATTTTGTTTCCCCCCAATCATTTCATGTTTCTATATTCATAAATCATTAATCTCATAACATTACTTATGCATTTGTCTGTGTAAATACATGCCAATTCAGTGCCACCTCTGCAGTGCGAAGGTTTGATACTGATTTCATTTGATTGGTAACAGCCATCTTAATATTCTAATTATTTAATAAATTTGACAAAATATGGTTTGCCCTTATGAAGGCAAAAAATGCCCCTGGAAATCCATGCAGGTTCATTTCACTCACTTGTGTTTTTCAGGTAATCTGCATGACAGTTCTGGCAACGATGCGCATTTACTGCAATTATCGACGTGCCAAGCCAGTTACCAAAGAAGTGATCAAGAGTGACCCCTATGCAGTAAAACCTATTCGCAAGCTCATCGATGCCTGTGCGTTCAAGATTTACGGACACTGGGTAAAGAAGGGCCAGACACAGAACAGAGCTGCCCTGTTTGAGAATAGTCCAAAAGCTATCTTGCTTTCTCTAGCAGCGGAAACAGATGATTCAGCTCTCAGAATGATGTAATAAAGCACTCTACTGAAAACTATACAGGAAAATATGTGCTGTATTATGACATCAGTACCTCATACTGCATGACATTGTGAGATGTTTCAAAACTTATAAATATGCGCTTTCGTTTAATTTATTTTGCCCTGAAGAGTTGCATAATTGACCTGCAAGCATTTAAATGTTATTGAAAGCCTTTGTGAAACTGAAATATTTATGTGCATTCAACCTGGATACCTGAAGTTCTCATAATACTTCAGGTCATGTTTATTTATTCTATATGATAAATTCTTTGAAATATTAAAACAAACAAAATATGTGAAACTAAATGTGGATCCAAACTCATTTTATGGTGTTGTGTATAATGTGGGGTGAGGAAATTGAAATTGTGGGTTACATCTTTGTCACCTTTTTTTATTTTTACCCCTGATGAATTTACATCCCTGATATTACAAGAGCAAAGAACTTAAATTTAAATTGCAACAGAAAACCAATTAATCTGCTATATTCCTGTCCTCTATTTTCAAGAGTAAGATTTCTTTATAAATCATCTATTCACACAAAAGGAGAGAGTCGCATAGTCACCGTTAGTCACTGCTCTTTAAGGATTAATCTATATTCAATTTATAGTTTATGTGAAGATTGAAAGATTGCAAACGAATATGGCTGTAGGACTTGATTATAGACTGGGGACTTGATCAAGTTAAAAACACACTGCTTTCGTTTTCGTTTTTCGTCTGTTATCTGGATTAGATGACATAAAGGATCTGCTAGTGGCAATAAGTGCGTCAGAGGATCTAGAAATTGACGACTACATATGCAACACTTTACAAGCGACCGAACGCAGAGTTCTTGTAGATGAGTAGTCATGTGTCATGCTACACAAAAGTTTAAGGGCCAAGCTTAATGGTGTCGGGCCTCGGGTATCCTTCTGGTCCTGTAAACAAGACATGTTTAGTGTGAAGCCAACAGTACAGCAGTGAATCAGTGGAGAAAGCATAAATTACATATGTTTAGAGGCTGCTAGAGGTTTGCTACTTCCTCTCTCTGTGCCCTTAATTTCCAGTCTTTTTCTACTTGTGAGTCTGTCAATAAAATGACTAAGAAAACAATCAGGAAACTTGCCACCGACTCGTAACGGATGTCTCCGTGGTAAACTGTACTCACAAAAAAGAACGAAAGGTCTACCTTTCTGTGATCAGACTTCCGAATTCCCATTTTGACACAGCCAAAGGATCCCCGTCCCAGCTCACCAAGCACATCATATTTCGAATGTACTGAAAGACAGCATGTTAATGTAAGTATGATTCTTGTTGTGCCTGAGCAGACAGAATAAAAAGAGTGTGGATGGGTGTCAGACCTGTGAATGGGATGCACAATGATACTTGTTATCAATCGGTTATGTGCTTGACATAATTCATGATTAATTGGTGATTCGGTAACAAGATGAATCTTTAAGCCATTTTTTTGTGTAAATTATATGGTTCTCCTCTAATATGAACATTAGGGGTGTGACGAAATATTAAAACATGACAATATTTTTATTGCTGAGGTGACAAGCTGTATAAACCCTTGCTCTGAGTTTGCATGTTTTGATATCCACATGTTCTTGTTAAAGAACTATATTTCTATCGTAAATAAGTTGCCAAATATTAAAGATTAAGTGGACACTTGAATTAAATGTTGTTTGGCCAATATTAAACAAGCATTTGATCATGCAAAG
Source organism: Elopichthys bambusa (assembly GCA_037101425.1). Taxonomy (NCBI): domain Eukaryota; kingdom Metazoa; phylum Chordata; class Actinopteri; order Cypriniformes; family Xenocyprididae; genus Elopichthys; species Elopichthys bambusa. The sequence goes on from CM074444.1 coordinate 2,696,442, forward strand.
TGTAACAAACAACCACCAGGCCGTTGGCACCCTCTGCAGACATTTGTTATAATACATAATGTACATAAGTTGATTATTATATATATTATATTATGTATTTTAACAGTGTTGTTCAATGAAACCATAGCATTACTTGCTTTTGATACTTTATGTAAACCAATTATTATTGCCTCGTTGTTATTATATATGTATTTTAAGTCATTTCAAAGGGTATTAGTCTATTTTTATTGTCACAGAACTCAATTAACTGTCAAAATAAATAGATTAATAATTGTGTTTCTGATAAACTGGATGTAATTTAAGTCCTGTTGATTTTATATGAAAATAAATACGATGAACAAGACACACATTTCCATTCGAAAGTCATTTTTACTTTAATACAGACATGTTTACAAATACAAATAAAATAAATCTCACAAATGTTCAGATGAAATGTCAAGGTTTCGATTAATATCAGCATAACCATTCAACAAATATGTTGAAATCAGATTAATTACGCCATTGCTGAATTCGGGCAAGAAGTTTTTAAGCTTCATGAAAACATCATAATATCGAAGTTTTCCATCATTCTTTATAATTTTGGGCAATTATCAAGCACCACTGACACTTTATTTCTTTTAAATCATTTTATTTCTTTTAAATCATTATCACTGAATCAGTAATGTTTGTGAATGACTACGCTTTTTACCTCGAGTCGATTACGAAGGTCGAGCTCCGTGTTTGACATCAGAAGTTGTAGTAATCGTGACATGAAGCTTTTGAAAGAATAAATGTTTTAAGATAAAGTTCATAAATATATTTATTTTATGTGTAAACAATAGCAGTTATCGTTTGCATGTATCTGTATATTCTCGTGACCAAAACATTCGAAAAAATCCCTTGGCAACCGGCCGACGCGTCAGCGCTTGTGACGTCACAGTCCGAGTCTCTCATAGCCTAGATAAGGAACTCCACGAAGGCTGAAGTTCAGTTCATTTGTTTCTGCTGTATCAATCGGTCTGACTAGTATTGTAGTACATCTGTGGTGAAAAGTCGCTCAAATTGTGTTATATCACTCTCTGTGTGTCATATCACTTGATTTGTAGTTTTTCACTGATCTGTGTGCTATAAAAGTTCAGTCGATTTGTGATAAAAGTTTGTGACAGAACATCAGCGAGACATCTGACGCAATGGGGCAGTGCACATCTCGCAGCTGCATTGCAGTCCAAGATCCTTCTGCATGTATGTCACCAACGCCTGTCCCTGACAGAGTAGAAAAGAAGAAGAGAGGGAGGATTTTTAGATGGGCTTTTTCTAGGAAATCCAAGAAAACGCCCATCGAAGCCCAACAGGGTCATTGCAGAAATGACAGCAGCCAACCACCTCAGAGATGCTCTGATGGTGAAGATGAACAGAAGAACAACACCCAGAGCATCAACACTCCCAGCAACAACAACATTGTTCATTCACTGAACAAAGCTGAAGAGGACAGTGGCACTAACAGTTCAGTGTACAGCCATGTGTCTTCCTTCAGCGCTGTGGAGAAGGTTAAAGTAGATGTTCCTAAAGCTGAAGAAAACAGCAACACTTCAGTGTACAGTTGGCACAGCTGTGTATCTACCCTCAACACTGTGCAGGAGGTTGATGCTCCCAGACAAGAGCAAGAGGAGATCAACACGAACAACAGTACTTCTCCAACTGTGTCGTCCATTACTGAAGGGGACCTCAGCGCTCTTTTTCCATCGGACGACACGTTATGGAAAACTGAGGCTGAAATGATCAATTTAAGTTCAAATGCAAAGAGAGGTCAGTTTACTACCACATACCCCAACATTAATGTCTTCTTCTGGACATTGTCTTTCTTTTATCCTAATGAAGATGTGGACTGATTGATTTAGGATGGATTTTGGTTGTGTGAGGCCCCATAACACCACAATAAGTGTTCTTTCATTTTATGGTTCATACTGTAAATTTACTATATACCTCATATATATACAAGCATACATACATATATAATCTTTCTTTTATTTTTTTTTTACAGGGAACCTCTACCAGGACTATAAAATTGGTAGACTTCTGGGTCAAGGAGGATATGGAAAAGTGTATGAAGGAACGCGATTGTCTGATTCACGAAAGGTTTGTTTCTTTCCTCACTAACAAAAGGATTTGGTACTCTTTAAGTTTATTAAAAGCTACATCAAGGGTCATTATGTGACCTCTGCACAGATAATTAATTAATTGTAATCCATTCTCACTAAAAAATCTTTCTGTTTTTGTTTCTCTTGGAGAACAGGTGGCACTCAAATATGTGGCAAAGGAGGAATGCTATGAAAATGAGCGACTTGTAAGTATGCTGCTGCTCCCTTCATTTTCTTACTCTCAGAGTACACGGTCACATTAGCAGTAAGATATTTTAACAAACTTTTGCGGGCAAAAAAGGTCCATTGTCAATAGAGTATTAACTTTCAAACCAAGCAGCTTTCTGAGGATCAGCATGGCAAATTCACACGACCAACATGAACGAGCTTTTTCACCCTCACACAAAACTCCAGAGCGTGTGGATTCCTGTTAAAATGACTGAATTTTGCCCCGCAAAATTTCGACAATCAGCCGTAAATGTGACCACAACTTCAGTAACTATCTCCAATTGAATTTGTTTAAATTACAAGACTTCAAACCTACTTAGGACATAATTCTGTTGTAGTAATTCAGATGAGTTACATCACAATCTCTAATTATCTCACTTTCATGTAACTTTTATCTCTTCTGTAGAGTCTATATGGCAAATCGCTTCCAAATGAGGTCGCTATGATGATTCGTGTGAGCGAAGGTCCCAGCGTTCCCCAAATAATAAAGCTGCTGGACTGGTATGAGACATGGAATGAATACATACTGGTCATAGAGCGGCCCACGCCTTGCAAAGATCTGCGGCAGTATTTAGTACAGAATGGTTGCAGAATCAGCGAGTTGAAAGCACGAGTTGTGATGCATCAAGTTGTTACTGCTGCAAGAATATGCTTTGAGAGGGGAATCTTCCACAGCGACATCAAGCTGGAAAACCTGCTAATCAATGAGAACAGCTTGCAGGTCAAATTAATCGACTTCGGTGTTAGTAGAAGCCTGAATACATTTGGTTATACGAGGTATACTGGTACGTATTATTCCACAAATCTATGGTGACAAGTTATAATGAGCTTTCCAGACAGAGCCAAAAACAGCAGAGATCACTTGTTGAATAAATAGACAAAAAGCTGTAGAAATAGAAATTCATTGCAATACAAATCTTGTTCTTTCTTCCAGGCACAAAACTTTACGCTCCCCCTGAGGCTTTCTACAGAACCTGCAGGTTCCACGCCAAGCCGGCAACAGTATATTCTTTAGGGATACTGTTATTTGTGCTGCTGTTTGGGAAGTACCCTTGCCAGATGAAACCTAAGATCTTTGCCAGGACCTTGAAAACAGCAGAAATTTCCAAAGGTAAGAGCATGTGGACGGATCATACAGGAACTTTTATTACAGCTTAAGATAATGTGATCAGTTACACAAAGTATAAAACTTACAATAATAATCAGACATCTCTCCCCACTTTCTTCACAGAAAGCAAAGAACTGATCTCTTCGTGTATGGAAAAAGATCCAACCAAGAGGATTGACTTGGACAAGATCCTCGACCATGACTGGTTCCAAGTTTTGCTCCTGAAGCCGGAGAGTCAAAACGAGGAACCCATAGTAAGTCAATTCCCATGTGTGGATTCATGCGTCCTGAGAAAAAGAAATCTTTGCGTGGATTCATGCGTCCTGAGAAAAAAATAGTGTGCGCGTGCTAGGAAAAAAACGTATATATGTACATAGATGCAAATACGGGTCCAAGCACAGCTTACATGCACTTTGCAAAAGAAGAAGAAAAGTATATAAAAAAATATTTATATAAATAACGGACGACTGCTGCATAAATTAAAACAAAACAACAACATAAAATCCAGGCCCTCATCTTGCACTGCCGTCACTCCTCTTTTTATCCTTCCGGTGTGGTGGGCAGGTGACGCTCATTAGCACTCGCTTCGTTCCCATGGCTCTCGGCCGCGCCCTGCTTGTCACTTACCCCCATAACCTCTCGCAGCACCTGGGGGTAAGGACACCTGGGGGTGAGGCGAGAGAGAAGGAGACGGAAGGATGAGGAGAGACAAGAGAGGGGAGAAGAAAAAAAAAGTCTTTGTCTGGTTCCCAAAACGCACTGCCATCCGGTCTTCCACCAACTCCTCCGTGATGCCTGGCGGTGGCGCTGGATACCCCTCGGTGGACGGCTCGACACCCCTCCGCTGCCTGGTGGATGGCAACTCCCCCGGCTTCGTGCTCTTCCCCATCATGGCGGACGGCAGAAGGCTCCGGCCTCAGGCAAACGCCGGCAACTCCTCCGCTCCCTGTCGGACGGGAGCCACCCCTTGAAAAACCCAGGCGAATGGCAGCGAGGCAGCATCCGTCCCGCCAGCAGGTTACTCCAGCCCACCGCCTCGAGCGTCAATGCCGTCAGACTCTGCTCAGCTCGATGGCACAGCGGATTTCCCACAGCGGTGTGCGATCTTTGGCAGTGCGTTCCTCCTTCCTTCTGGGTTTCGGGTCAGGGAGGAAGGAGGTGGGAACCGGCAAAACAAAAGTAAAGCGGCAGTCGTCCTCATGAATGAAAACAAAACAACAACATAAAATCCAGGCCTGGTCCTCCTGGTTGTCTCTCCTCCTTTTATCCTTCCGGAGCTCCTCCATGGGACTTATAACCAATCCCATGGCTCTCGTCTCCCCCCCCTTTTAAAAAAAAAAAAAAAAAAAAAAAAAAAAAAAAAAAAGATTTATTATTCTTAATAAATACTGCAATATTTCATAAAAAACAAGTATTGTCAGTTTTGATTTCATGGCGACTGTAAAAATGTTTTTTGTACTCATTTAGCAGGTATGGTGGTTGCTAAGAATTCATCATAAAAAAATATGGTGACATTGTTTTAGGTATTATGGGATGGCATATTGATGCCAGTATATTTTTCAACTTATAACTGCATATTTCATCAAGTGATATAATGTTAAATCATTACTGATAACAAAAATGAGAAGCAAAATTATATATATATATATAAAATATAATCATTTTGTGATGTGGAACATCACATCACATCAGACAGACTTCTTTTGGGAATGTCTTTTTACTGTTTTTCATTGGGACTTGTACATCAATGCATTGCTTTCACTTGTTAAACCATTTACAGTGTTTCACTGTATATCAGGGGTATTCAGTTATGTTGGACCATGAAGTCCAGCCTCCATATTTCATTTCCAAAGGAAAAAGAAGGTCCAGACTATACTTTTTGGAATAGTTATAAAAGTCCATGTGGACAGCAGTAGTACTTTGTAAAAAAAAAAAAAACAAAAGAACGTCAAAATATCAAGGATAAGAATATTGGGAGCAAAGCATTTATAGCCACAAGCACCAATGAGCCATTAGTGATCCAGCTGAAGTGTGTCTTCAGGTGTTCACCTGAAAGTTCAGGTTTGCTCATTATATATGTGCTGTATGTGTGGACTCATTCAACATTTAAATTTAGACGAAACTTATGTGATAGGATGTTATGTTACAGGACAATTTCAAATAAATATGAAGATATCATTTGCAGCTACCTGAAGCTATTTGAAGTATCTGTCTTTGAGGCCTTTTTTAATTTTTATTACGTATTTATATAATATGTGTGTCATGTGTATGTTCTGTTTACCTCAGTTCTGTCATGTCTGCACCTGTCCTCGTTAGTCCCTGATTAGTTAATCTTCCTCCACCTGTTCCTGTTTAGTTCCCTCATTTACCCTTGTATTTATACTGGCTGTTCTGTTCAGTCATTGTTGGTGTAACGAGTGATGTTGTTTATGTAACCTGTGCATCACCGGTAAACGCTTTTGCTATCGTATTCCAGTATTCATCATCATCCTTCATCGGACTGCACGTTACAGAATGACTGACCCTCAAATTGAGTAAAGAAGAAGAAAAACAAGAAAAGAATTAGATATGGACTCACCAGCGTTGCGTCTCCTCCTCCTGGAGAGCAGGCCGTATTTAGAGTACCTGGCCTGGATGCTCCAGAACGGTGGCCTTTTTCCCTCAGCCAACAAGCCCGAGGCGTCCACCGAGGTTGTTACAGAGCCGGAGAACATCAAGGCCCCGGAGTTGACACAAGCGGGTCAGTCCACCGCAGAGCCAGGAGCGGACCTGGACCTATAGACCTGTGGTCCACGGATCTTTCTCCCACCCAAGTCCCCACCCTCGAATCCTCCTCGTCTTTGCCGGTCCCGTCTGGCTATTTGGATGCTCCAGTCCCGTACGGAGATCTTCTGCCTGTATCCCTGTCTGATTTCCTGATCCTGTCTTCATCACTGGTCACAGCCAGCCCCCAGGATCCGTTTGTGCCACCGGTGTCGTCAAGCTCCTCGGCTCTGCCCTCGCCGCTCACTCCGTGCGGCTCATCTTCCTTGCTTCGGGCTTCACCTCCACCAGCTTGGCTTGAGGCAAAGTCCCTGCCTCCACTTCAGGCCTCCAGACCCACATCTCCACCTCGACCTGTCAGCCCGTCACCATCGCCTTGGTTCACCACTCCCTCATCACCTCTAGCCCGTCTGTCTGGATGCTCCGCTGGGCTCACTCGCCACTCCAGGTTGGCCTCCGGCGGTCGACGCCCAGCTTCCGCTACGGACTTCTGGGGTTCCAGCTGCGCCTGAACCCTGCACCCCTACAGCGTCATCGGGCTCCTCCCTTCCTCTAACCTCTCCGTCGTGCTCGCTCGCCCCATCGTCGCCTCGGTCCTGCGAGCCAGCAGCTCAGCGCCAGGCTTCCAATCCTGCGATGTCGCCTAGGTCCGTCAGCCGCTATGTTCCGCCGGCGCCTCCACTCACCATGGTTCCTATGTGCATCACCAGTAAACGCTCTTGCTATCGTATTCCAGTGTTCATCATCTTCCTTCATCGGACTGTGCGTTACAACGTGTAGCCTTTTAATCTTTTAAACTGTGTATTTGTGCAAACTGTTAATGTGAAATGTGCCACACCTGCACTCACTACCTTGTCTTCTCCCCATCATCACCGATCACCTGGACCTGATCATCTGCACACCCTTTATAATGGACTCACTCCTCTCACTCCTTGTCTGTTCTTATTGTTATGTTTTGCCTAAGTGTGCTTTGGTTTAGTTGTTCTGTTAACCTTACTTAATAAACCCGCTTCTATTGATGTCCGATTGTGAATCATCCTTGCTGCAACTAGCGTATTGTAACAGAAGAACAGACCAAACCGAAAGGACATCAGTATCAAGATGGGGATATTCCTTGTACCGGTTCCTCCAGCAGTCAGCTGATCCACCAGCTCAGCGGTTGACATGACTTTGGACCCTTAGACAAGGCGGTCGCCCGCTGGAGAGGTACGTGGAGGAATTCTCTGACCTATCTTGTTTGGTGAACTGGCCAGATGCTCCTCTTAACGCCTGAACCCCGCCTTAAGGGCCTGGACGAGGACATGATTCGTTATAGTGAACCTGCCTGTTTCTTTTCCCTAGTCCAGTCTATTAATCTGATTTTAAATGGTTCTGATTTTGAGATTGAAGAGGTTCAAGAGAGAACGTGTTTTCCTCGTCCAGTCCCCTCAGAAAAACACGCGGCCTGGTCAGTTCACCCACAACCAGTTTCCTCCACATATTCCTCCAGTGGGTCCTCCCATTCTATCCTGCCTGTCCCTAAACCCAAACCACCTAAGAAGATGGCCGCCGTGAAGCTCAAGCGGCCACAGACAATGGCCACTGCCACGTCAGAGCCACTGCACAAGGTGGCTGCCGCGAAGCATAAGCCTCCAACGAAGATGGCTGCTGCCGCGCCAGAGCCACTAAAAAAGATGGTCGCCGCGAAGCCCAAACCGCCTAAGAAGATGGTCGCCGCTGCAACAGAGCCAAGCCCTGAAATGGCCGCCGCGAAATCCAAGCCTCTATAGAAGATGGCCACTACCGCGCCAGAGCCACAGAGCAAGATGGCCGACGCCGCATCCAAACCACAAGGCATAAGGGCCGCCGCGATGCCTAAACCCTCACCAGAGGAGAATGAGTGGTTGATAGACTTTTGGACTGAACCTGTTGCTCCAGTTCTCTGCGAGTCCACTTCAGTTCTTCACGATCCTGCTCCTGCCTTCCTCGAGCCCGCTCCGGCCCTCGACGAGCCCGCTCTGGCCCACGAACCCACTCCATGCCACGACCCCTTCCAGTCCTCCCTAAATCTCCCCAAGAAAATTTGAGGGGGGGGGGGGGGGGGGGGGGGGGGGGGGGGGGGGGCATGTACCTGTGGGTGGGGAATTTGTGGGTGGGGAATTTGTGGGCGGGGTTTCCAAGGCCCCAGACCCTCCACGGCCTTCCAAGGCTCCAGACCCTCCAAGGCCTTCCAAGGCTCCAGACCCTCCAAGGCCAGCCAAGGCTCCCGACCCGCCACGGCTCCCGACCCTGAACTCCTAGACCCGCCCTGGAGACCTTCGTTCCAGTCTGCTCCTCTCCCTGCACCCGTGTGAGGTCTCCAGGGCGCCCACCCCTCCCCTCCCTGGTTGTCCAGGCCGCGCCTACCGGGAGGGGGAAGGTAATGTCACAGTTCCCTGCGTTCCCGTTCCCTTTGTGTTCGCAAAGACCTGCCTCTCTTAGTTACTGTTGCTACGTCCAACAAGCCATGCCGCTCTCACGGCACACATGTTCTCACGCAGTGAAAAATACATTGCGGAGCAAAGAGGACACTGACAACGCGTCGACAGACAAGAGCAGATTATAACCATATTATGAGCAGATTATAACTCGTATAACCATAATTTAAGTCTCAAATTTCAAATTTTGTAATTTTTAAAGAACAAAAAATAATAAATAAATTTGTGGCTCTTGTTGATGGATCGCTGTAGCGCCTCGTGAACCGATCATCTCTACTAGTTAATTAAGCATCAGATAAACGAATGAACTTCAGGTTGTTGTTACAGCCATAGAAAGACGTCAGTACACACCATTTTTCAAGTTCAAGTCGACATTGATCTACTAACTCCCCCAAATGCTTTGTCTGACAAAATGGCAGATTCTGCATTATGATTGGTTAGATCGCTTGTCAATCAAACTCCTGCCGAAGACTCAATTTAAACAATCAACTTATGTACATTATGTATTATAACGAATGTCTGCAGAGGGCGCCAACGGCCTGGTGATTATTGCACTTTACAGCAGATCAAATCCTTGTTTAATATTGGCCAGAGATTGTCTTATTATTGGGGAGATGAGAGGGTCTGTATCTCTTACCATTGGAGAAAGCATAACGGCTAACTTGGATCACGTGATGAGGCGCCTCAGCCTATCCTATAATGGCAGTGACGTCAGTGCCCGCCGTTTAAATGAGTCGGTTGCAGTTTACGTTAATCACTTGTGAATTCGCTTGTTGGTCTTGAGAATAAATGTTACTAGCTATTTGGTGTTATATCGCTAGTAAAAGTACAGTAGCACTGCATTGTTTGTGGAATGTGCTTTACTGCGAAAAAAAAAAAAAAGAGCGCAAATATCTCTATTAGCTGCAAATTAGTCACTGCAGGCACATAAAACTACACCAAAACTTAATTGTAGTTTAATACACATTTAGTTCATTAAAATTTTAAGTATTTACCTTCATTCATTAAAAAGTGTTATATTATCATCATTAGGCACACAGCAGTCATAAATCATTACAAGTCTGACCTGGTAGCGATAGTAAGAACATTTTTTTTCATTAAACAACATACAACGTAACACAATGTTTATAATGAAATTATTCATTTTCTCTTTATTCATTAAAATCCATCAGCGTCATATGCATACATGCAGTTATAAAAAATCCTATAATGACTGGTAAAACCTAAAAAGCCAAAGAAAGAAAACATCTGTATTTTTTACTTTCTTTAGACAATATACAATATCACTCAATATTACTGTGGTAATGCTGTAAATGATGCCGCGTTCCAGGCAACCCGTAACCCGTGTTTTTTCAAACTTCTACCCGTGAAAGTGCACTGGAACGGCAGTCAAAGCCGTGACTTCCCACCTGTAAACTCGTACTAGATCGATGTACTCCCTGTTTTGCGCTCTGACGTCACATAGCCCGCAAAACAACAATGGCAGCCTCTACGGATGCGGTGTTTATGCAAGTGGTACATGGTGAGAAATAGACTTTAGGACAATATAACGTTGCAATCAAATTAATAATAATAAAATAATGATAAATAATACACACACGATCATGTATTACAATGTTGTGTGTCTGAAACGATAAGTATATTGTATCGTATCATATAATGCCACATGGAAATTGGAAATTCCTTGCGCTCAGGCAGTTTGGCGTGACTTGCCTCGAATGCTACAAAGGCATGAGTCGTGGTTTGAAGTTGTGACTTTTGGGCTCAAAAACCTGCCTGGAATGCAGCATGAGTCCTACCTGTCGCAACATTCCCTACTCTGCTTTCTTTTACAAAATAACCTTTTTATCATGGCAAAATCTTCATATCCTTCCCAACAAACTTGTTTAGCATTAAAAAGTTTGCAGGCTTGCCTTCCAGTGGCTTTGATATTGGTCAAACGACATTTAATTCTAATTCTTTGCCAATCTTAATGGCTCTGGCTGAGCTGTGATATAAACTAAATGCTACTGGCTATTTTTAAAAAGGGGAGGAGCTGCTTAATATGTCCTGCCCTGTCTTCCTGTTTCAGTGGAAATTATGACCACTCACTGAATAATGCTGTGCGTTTAATGGCACTTCAGTGGGCCTTTAAGTATCCATTATATTAGAGAATATGTTAGGACGACCACAAAAAAATATACACAGGGTTCCTACACATTTTCCATTTTAAAATTCCATACTCAAATTTCCAGAGCTCCTTCCAAACAATGTCTAATGCTATTTCATGCATTCTGACTTATTTGAGACGCATGAGACGCAGCTTCTGTCAACAAAGGAGTGTGTTTTTGGTTGTGAGGGGAAGATGACCCTTTTCAGCTTCCCATGGAACCCAGCGTTAAGGGAACAGTGGATGAAGTTTGTTTTTCCAGGGCCGCAACAGAGTTGTGTACGTATGTTTGCTTGTTCCCGGGATTTCACTGATGAATGCTTTTTAAACAAGTCCCAGTTCGGCCCTGGATTTGCAGATCACGGGTGGTGAGTAAAGCTGCATCAGATGTCTGTGTTTTGTTGGCAATCGGTGCGCAAGTGCATAAAATGTAAACACAAACGTTTTTGTTCCCCTTTTATTTATAATGATGTCAAAGCTTGCATATGATCTCTGCGCAAAAGCTGCGCATGCTCGTGACTCTTTAGTTCTGCCCACGGCAGGCACGCCTCCAGGAGCTCTGCTTTTTTTGGAAAGACTTGGTACAGTGTATCTATCTTTCATCTAAATTCAAAATGGTGGAAAAATAAACAAAGAACAAAGCACTGGCCACCACTGTCTTGTAGAGATTGCACTTTAGGGGACGGCAGATGTAAAATGACCTCAGCCTCCTTAAGAAATAAATTCGGCTTTGACCCTTCTTGTACCGTCTTCATGTGGCTCTTCCAGTCCAGCTTGTTGTCAAGCTGCACACCAAGATATCTGTGACTGGAGACCATCTCCACTTCAATGTCCCGGATGGTGATCAGAATTGACTGTGTCCTCTTCCTCCTAAAATCCACAACCATCTCCTTGGTTTTTGAGATGTTAAGGTGGAGATGGTTGTGGTCGCTCCGAAACACAAAGTCCTTAATTGTTCTCCTGTACTCCCCCTCCTCACCTCCCTTAATTAGACCAACAACTACTGTATCATCTGAAAATTTCTGGAGGAAGCAGCTGCCAGTATTGTACTGGAAGTCTGCCGTATGGTAAACAGGAACGGGGCCAGAGCGGTTCCTTGTGGCACCGCCATATTACTCAGGATAGTATTGGAGACACTATTCTGCAGATGCACATACTATGGTCTGCAGGATAGTTAGTTCATATGTCACTGGACCAATGATTAATCTACCTGCATTCTCCTCATTTTCTCACACAACAATTGAGGCTGGATCATATTGAAGCCGCTTGAGAAATCAAAGAATGTGAACCTCACAGATGCATCAGGAGTGTCCAGATGTGCATAGGTCCTCTGTAGCATGTAAATGAGAGCATCATCTACACCCATGTTGGACTGATAACTGTAGAGGATCCATGTAATTTGACATGCTAGCCTTGATGTAGGAGAGGACCTGTCTTTCAAACATCTTCATAAAATGTGAGGTGAGCGCTACAGATCTATAATTGTGTGGTCAAAGGGGTGTCTCTTGTCGGGAACAGGGATCAGACAAGATGTTTTCCACAGCCCAGGGACTGGTCTGGACTCTATTGCAGCTTTCATTGGCCAAGGACTGCCCAAGAGGACGTTTGACGGCCATGTAATGCAACCGATCACAGTTAGTTTTATTCCGCCTCGTGTAGGGGCATGAAAATGTAGTCGATATCCCTACAATAACAGACCAGCGTGCATCTAATACATTATTTATTCAAGAATGTTGTACAAGTTTACTGCAACAATGGAGCCACGAACTTCACATACTTTTGAAAATCCAGAGTTTAGTTCCTGGTAAGCGCTCATTGTCACACTTGTGAACACAATGCCGTTCTTCTTCTACGAGGGGGTTTGGTGTCACAGCACAGCTTCATGCCTGTGATCTTTCTCATGCTAGCCCAGACCTGCTTCACTCCATCCTGCTGTAACTGTTGTTCTAATTGGTGCCTGTATGCTTTTTTCCCCTCCTTAATCTTCACCCTCAGTACTCTTTGAAGTTCTTTGACTGTCGCCCTCTCTAAAAGCCTTCTTCTCATTTAACAGTACCTTCAGACTGCTAGTTACATGTGGTTTATTATTGGGGAAGCAGCGAATTTCTCTGGAGGGCATGATGTCATCATTACAGATTTTAATTTAATGGGTGATGAATTCTGTTGATCCATCAATGTCATCCCCATAATCCTCACAGAAAACATCCCAGTCTGTTGTTCCAAAACAGTACATTAGGGCTTCTTCTCTCCCTGTAGATCAGTATTTTGATGTTCTGTTAATGACAGGCAGCCTCTTGACAACTGGAGTGTAAAGCCTGGAACAAACCAAGCCAACGCCGACCAACTAGTGGCGACGAAAGCAGACTGGGGATGGCTCAAGTCGGCAGCGTCTGGGTCCAAAGTTGCCATGACACACCAAACCAATGCTTGACACCCGACGGCCAAGTAGCATGTCCATTCTGCGCCTGCGTAAGAAGAAATGCCTTTCTGTACCAGCAGGTGGCAGTAGCTGAACAGCCAATCAGAATGATCAGATGGACTGACCGATGAGCTCCGACGCCGATTCAACATGTCGAATCGGCCGGAAAAAAAAGCATCTTTAACATTAGCATACAGGAGGTCTTACATTCTTGTTGTACAACGAGCAGAGAACGGAACAAAATGGATGAGAAATTAATATTGCTGGTCTCCAAACAAACATAGCAAGTGCTCTACATTGTGTTGACATTTTTATTCTGAAACAATTATCTGCAAAATCAGTTACAAGTAACAGTGCCGCGGATATACTGTATCATAGCAACAAAGATTCTCAACTGAAAAAACGCTGCGATGCCGAAGCGCTCTCAATCGCTCACAGATTCAGCAGAGACTCTAGCATTTTCAGCTGGCTTAAAATGCTTTGGTGGACACGCAGCCTAACTTGAATAAGCATATGGGGTGAGTACGTTTTGTGTGTGTGTGTTTGTCACTGGTATGAATGCAAGTAGGCTATAGAAGAAGACTCTTGAGAAGCTTGAAGGGAAATTATTTTGAGTGTGTACCTGAGGTAAGACTTTAGGAACAGGCAGCAGCGTGTTCAATCACCACGCAAAGCACGCAATTGTATGTAAGTGTAAACACACCCCTGGGAACAGGCAACATTCTGCAGCTGGTGTCTTGTCTGAAGGTTCCAAAATGCGGCAAGTAATTCCTTTTGGTTCATTCCCTCAGTCAACTGTGTTCCACACAGGTGACTCACTCGACGTTCACCTTCATGGAAATCTTGAGGTGTGAATGAAGAGAAACAAGAGCTGTGACTATTGACTCGACTGTGTAAACACGCAAGCTTTAAATGAGAACTTTAAAGCTTGCATTATCGTGGAGTCCGGTCTTGCAAGGCGACCTTGAAAGAACGAACTCGGAAGGACGCAAGGACACAGAACGCATCCTTGTGAGAATTGAGATGTGCTGCGATCTTGTTGCTCAACTGAACGTACCCGCATAAGTTGCGGCTAATGCACAATAAATGCAACATATCATCACAAACAAATGTAATAACCTATATTATTATAGACATTATTTTCATATAATTTTATTTTATTTTTTTTTACCATGTGTATTTATGAAAATGAGTAGCCTTTGTGTTACCTATGCTTTGTCAATGTTAAGATAATCTTTTTATATGCCAATAAAAATTCTTCAGGTTATCACTTTATTAAAATTAAGCAAAACAAACAGACAAATGTTTACTTTTTACGAGCAGTCACGCATATGCTAGCTTGTAGCGGGAATCTCATAAGTAAGAACGAGAACTTTAAAGCTTGCAGTCTTCCGTACGTCGACCCCCTGCAGCGTCTTCTGGGATTTTTAACGGTTCGATTCTATCAAGTCTGCATTCAATGCATCCTCAATATCAAGAACACATCCAGGTACTTTCATGCGTCCTCTGTTCTTGTGTTCTTGAGTACTGGAATTGAACTTTGACGATTGATGATGACGAGAACACAAGGACGCAAGACCACTTAAGAACGCATATTGAGAAATTGCCATAAAGTCTCAGTTTTCATAGCTAACTAGCATTATCGCTAGCTATTAATAGTCTGACTTTGGTGGCCAACTAGCCTTCAAAATAATGTTACAATGACCAAATACAAACAACTGTTCAGACTGTGAAAAGTAATATGAGAGTTATGGCAATTTGCCTGGACCAGTATGGCGGCCCCATTGATGTACGATCCAGCGGCCAATGGGGCACCTATTTATTATGTCTATGGTTTAGGGTGCCATTTGGGATGGGGCGTTTCTTTCTGTCACCAAATGGAATGCATAGGATTGTGGGATATCAGCAGCAGTGACGGATACATCTATGTTGCCTACAAGTATCTCAGAAGACAAGAAGTGAAGCTAACATTGGATTCGGATGTGCCTTGACGCCCTCCTACCTTCCTCCAAAAGCAGTATTTTTAAGTTTTTGGATGCAGCCAAACACAGCGCATACGTCAATATTAATCTCGCGCTCCAGACTGCCATGAACATGCTCAGGACCGTTTGCCTAGGCTGTGGATTACAGGCAAGGGTTAAATTGGGCTAGGGCTGTCTGGGGCTGAGCCCTGGCACATAGGCTTACCAGGGCTCGATATTATCACTTTATTTTTTGAAGGAGCAAGTGAAAGAGAGTTTTACTTGTCCGACTGGACTAGTAGCCTGATTAAAACATCAATAACAAAAATAGCTAGGGAATCACCAAAACGCAAGTATGAATCTATTACATTTAGTGTAAGTGCCGATTGATAATGGATAATAATATATAATGTACATATAATGTGCTAACAGTAACAAGGTTGCGCTGTTGAGGCTCGCGCAGCCTCTTGAGGAGAAATTGTTGAAAGGGTTTTTAAAATATGATAGTTACGTAACATCACATGACCAAGAGTGTTGTTTTCCACGTTATTGAAAATGTGATATTTTATACAACAGTTTAATAAACAAGTAGTTAATAAAGTCACTTACATTTTAGATGCAGTATTGACTGTTTTTGTTTTGAAGTGAAAATAGTTCCAAACAAAAATCACTGTATATGTTATTTTTACTCTTAGCTGTTGACTTGCATTATATAAACTGCCAAAGACCACAGTTTCCAATTATGGTCCAAAGACCACAAGACACCTACATCATTGATGGCCTGAGGGTGATTAAATGAACAGCAAATTTTCATTTTTAAGGGTGATACATTCATTTAAATCAGACAGAATGCCAGATCTAACGTGTCGTAGCTGACGAAAATAACTGCCATTTGAACCCTTCCAGTCAAATTTAGCGCTGCAAACAAATAGTTTAGAGTTACAATATGATATTGTATCATATACAGTACAGTTTTTGGTTTAAACTATCCTAAAACTGCTTGAACAATGTTATATATATACATTATCCCAAATGCTTCCGATGTTTAAATCAGCTATTTTAACCAGTAATGTTCCATCTCATTGCACCGCCTGTCAATGACGTCATAATCCACAAGACCGCAGGGTCTCCACCACAAAAAACGCTGTTCTTACTCAGAGTTTTTGTCTTGTTTCTAGTCAAAATATCTTAAAGTTCTTAAATCAAGAAGCATTTTCTTGACAAGTAAAAATTATTTTCTTGTTGTCAGAAAAAAATAAGTCAAAATTAAGTGAGTTTTTCCTTAAAACAAGCAAAATAATCTGCCAGTGGGGTAAGCAAAATAATCTTATATCAAACCAAAAATAAGATATATAATCTTGTTTTCAGTTTGGATTAAGATTATTTTGCTTACCCCATTGGCAGATTATTTTGCTTGTTTTAAGGAAAAACATTTGTCATTTTAGGTTTCAGAAGGGTGTCTGCAAGCTTTGCGGCCAATATGCCCTTAATGCGCACTTTTGCAGAGCCCCTGAGACCTCAGCAGACTTCTACCCCACAGTCAAAGCAGCATTACATCATGTAAGTGTGGAC
Source organism: Elopichthys bambusa (assembly GCA_037101425.1). Taxonomy (NCBI): domain Eukaryota; kingdom Metazoa; phylum Chordata; class Actinopteri; order Cypriniformes; family Xenocyprididae; genus Elopichthys; species Elopichthys bambusa. The sequence continues at coordinate 2,713,215 of CM074444.1, forward strand.
TCAGAGGAAGATCACAAGGGCTTCAGGTTCCATTTGGGACAGGACTTACATATATCTATCTGTCCGACACTAGGTGGTGCTATAATAAGGCAATTGTGGATAATATATATATTTGCTATTTTGTATATTCATTGTATTTTTAACTGATACATACCATAATAAATCGATATTGAATGGAATTTAATCAGAATTTAATTTAATTGCAAGCTTGATAATCTAAATCGAATTGTGAAATTTGTCAATACACAGCCCTACAAGCAGAGTGTTTTCATGGTAAAAGTTTAGACATTGTTTGATTGTCGAACATGACTGACTGAATAAATTCTTTACCATAAGCGAGTCTCTTTTGAACTTCGGTAAACAAACGCAGGTTATAAAGCTTTTTAGGTTTTTTCTCATCAACCATCAGCAGACAATTCTCCACACTACATACTGACACATACCACATACACATCTTAACGGAAAACACACATTCTCCCCTCCTTCTCTTTGCTCTCAGAGGCAGATGTTTCCAAACTCCAATCACCCTACTACCTGTCCGCTTGACCCTATCCCCACTCATCTTCTTCAGGCAATCTCCTCCTCAATAGTACCTGCACTCACTCACATTTCCCACAGCATTTAAGCAGGCTAGGATTACCCCACTGCTTAAGAAACCCACTCTGTATCCAGCACTTTTAGAAAACTACAGACCAGTATACAGACCTGTCTGTAGCACTCCTGGTGCTGGGTGTTGCAATATTGTGGGCAGCACACATGGTCCCTGAACTCTCAGCCAGACCCCAACTCCCACCCATCCTCCCTCTTCCACCTCCTCCCATCATCATCCATTCCACATCCCCGCCTCCGCTGCTTCCTGTTAGTCCCTCAGCTCATCCTCAGTCCACCATCGGTGATGTGGGCTCACCGTGGATCTGCCAGTCTTTAGCTCCATCGTTATATGGGCCTCCAGCCTCCGGGACCAGGACTCCACTTTGGCCCTTCGGCTCCGCCTCTGGACTGCACTCCTCTGTCTTCGCCTCGTCCCTACATTCCTGTGGCTCCATTGGGCTCCTCACTCCCTCTAGCTCCATCTTGGTCCTCTGTCGCTTCGGCTCCACCATGGCCTTCTGGATCCCCGCCTGCGCCTCGGTCACCAGAGCCTTCAGCATCGCCATGTCCATCCAGATCCTCAGGGTCACCTTGGTTTTTTGGTGTCCTCTTCCACCTGCTCTGCCTCCTTCAGTCAGCCCCCTGGAGTCATCAGCCCTTCCTCCACCATGGCTCCTCCCTCTATTGGCGCCACCATGGGCCGCCCGCCTGGCTGTAGTTAGGGTCCAACCTTGCTTCTCCTAGTCCAAGTCCCTCCTGTTTCCTTCCTGGCATTCACCACCATCTGCACCACCATCTGCACCACCAGAACTTCCACCTCCTCCAGGTCTGCCATCCACCTTCAGAACCTCCTCCTGTGTCCTCTGCCTGTTTTGCCAACCCTTGCCAGCTTCTTCATCGTCCCTTTGCCATCTCCTCATCCTCCTCACGTTCTTGTCACCACGGCGCAAGTACGCGCCTTCTGGGAGGGGGCATTCTGTCACATGCTCAAACCACCAAAGACTCTAGCTGTTTCTCAATATACGTATAATATTTGCAATATTATGTCCATAAAAACTTGAAACGTGCTTCTTTCAGTCCGTTATGATCTATGATCCATGTTGCGAGCGTTGTTAATCTTATCACAGCGTTCTGTGCAGAAACCACTTTCATGAGCGCTCCACATGTTGTTACATACTAAATATTGTCAGTCATAATTCCCATGTGTTGTTAGTCAAACTCCAGCTCTGACGGAATCGTGGGGAAAATTAAACAACACTTTTGCGCTTCTGTACTGAGGAAACATATAAGTTTATTTTGTCTAGTGTATAAAATTTCTAAATACATTTTTAAAAAATGCCGAAATTGAGAGGCTTGGACTTTCCCACTGAAATAAATGTTTTTGTTATTAGACATAAGAGTAAAGTACCGAAAAAAGGTACCGTTGGGTACCGGCACTGAATTTCAGGTACCGATACTGGTACCGGTTAAAATGTGAACGGTACCCAACTTCTTCGTCGTGTATTGTATCTTACTACACAACACCTGACAATTATTTTATAATATTTGATTATTAAATCAAATATTAATTTACTTGTATTTTTCAAGCATGATATTTTATTTACAGCAGACAATCATGCGACCATGCAAGCAGCTTCTGGTTGTAAAACTGCTGAGATTTAAATGAGGATGTGCTGGTTTATACTGTGGTAAATTTTTAATGTCGTGTTAGCTGATGCCTTTGTCTTGTTGTGTTAGTTTAGTAAAATAATCTTTTGAAGTCTATTCATACATGTTTGCACATGATGCCATGGGGTGGCGTGAAATGCAAATAGAGGGCAGGAAGTGATTTTCTACACAGGGAAGCATAAAGAAATTACTGTGTTTTACATCATTTATTGTTGCTCTAATCGATCAAACTGAGAAACCAAAAGGAGCTTTTATCGTATACCAAAAGTTGTTGTTCATCAGGGGGGAAATGCAAGAAATTGACTAAAAAAATGCAGGAAAAAGTGACTTGTAACCCTGCGTCTGCGGTCGGGAGGAGCCGAGTCGGATTGTGTGTGCAGTGACCACTTTGTCAAAAGTTAATACAGCTTAAATATGCAACCACTTACAAAAAAGTAATATGCCTCCATTGTTTTCTATGCTTTCATTTGTTTTCTAGAGTAGAAGAATGTCTGTGCATGGTTGCATAAAGCACCTTAAGTGTCATTTTCCTTAGTATAACATATGTTTTGGAAAACTTACACGGAGCGAGTAGGTTCAATCCAAGTCTTCTAATGAGAAATAATCGGCCGCTTTATATGACTAACATTTTAAGTGTTTATTCACATAAACATTGCTTAAATTACATATGTAGCATACCCTATCTGTATTAACAAATAATGTGTCCATGGCAACAACAGAATTTTATAACGTAAAACCTGGGTTGCTGTGGTGAAACACGGTTTCCCTTAGAGAACTGTTTAAGGTATTATATCAAAGACTTTATATATTGTACAGACATATAATATAGATATTTCGATAGATAAGGGGAAATCACGCCTTAAGTCTCATACTTAAGGGAAAAACTTGAGGTTCTTTACACAACTGGGCACTGGAGAAGTTGCATACAGTCTTGATGACAGGCAAATTGTCACCGGTTCCTGCACTACACTTCCCTGCATTCCCTCTGTCCTGCACCTGCACACCATCACCTGCACCTGAAGTCAATCATCGCTATCACTCATCTGGACTCACTATATAAACAGTCACCTTACTCACTTGTCTTTGTCGGTTATCGTTCATATGTTAGTGTGTGTATCTCCTGTGTTCCTGTATGCTCCTTTGGATTCTCTAGTAAAGTTTGACTTTTGTTATTATATTCCTCTTCGTGCGTTTCTACACACCTAAACTGTAACAGAATAACCGACCACCCTAAATGGATGAATGGGTCAAATTCATCGCCTTGGCTCAGGAGAGCCAAGATTTCCTCACGATTTTTTTATTTCGCCATCAGGAGGATGAGGAACTAAGGAAGATGTACTGGATCGGGGCGAGCTACAATGGACCTTGTAAGCTTCCAGATACCACCGGCTTGAACTGGATGGAGGCCATGCTGAAATGCATGGAGTTCAAGCTGCCCCGATCCGGAATGCCTACGAACCCAGTTCACAACCAGATGGAAACGACGACCCCGATGGAAACGACGACCCCGCCGTGACGTCAGAGGCCGTGCCAGGAGGAGCGACCGAGCTTGACATCACCCTGGAGCCTGAGGTATTTCCAACTGAGAGTGAGTCCACTGACAACAATACTACTCTCTAGCTGTTTGAAAACTCTATACTGGACTCTTCTATCCCTACTAGCCTCTCTCTTCCACTCCCCCTCTTGGAAGTATTTACTGAATTTCTATCTCAGTCTTCTTCCCTGATCCCAACCAAGTCTGCTGTCCTGCTTGAGCTGTCACCCATCAGTCCCGCTACACCACCATCACCTCCTCTCAGTGACGTGGTTACATCACGGGACCACTGTGAGCCATCTCCTCCAGGGCGTGAGGATCCCGTGGCTCCGCCTCCAGCATCTGTTCTCGTCTCTCCTCCTCAACCAGTCACCCTGACTCCTTCACCTACACTCCTCCCTCCCTCGTCGTCTGCTGGGTCCCTCAAGCCATCGGCTTTGCGGAGCTGCCTCGGACCGTCGTCTTCACCTGGGTCGGACGTCACATCGCCTACGCAACGGACCTGCGGGCAGTCCATTGCTCTCCGGCCCTCCACCCCTACTGCTCCAGCTAGCTCCGTCCTCCCTCAGGCTTTGCCGCCGCTCTCGGTTGCTCCAGCTACACCTCAGCCCTCAGGATCCCTGAAATACTGTTACAGTCACCGGTTCCTGCACTACACTTCCCAGCATTCCCTCTGTCCTGCACCTGCACACCATCACCACCACCCGCTCCTGATGTCAATCATCGTTATCACTCATCTGGACTCACTATATAAACAGTCACCTTACTCACTTGTCTTTGTCGGTTATCGTTCGTATGTTAGTGTGTGTATCTCCTGTGTTCCTGTATGCTCCTTTGGATTCTCTAGTAAAGTTTGACTCTTGTTATTATATTCCTCTTCGTGCGTGTTTCTACACACCTAAACTGTAACACAAATATTCCAATTCAGTAGAAAAAAAATCACTTCCTTTATAATTTAAGGATCATGTCCAACATATGATTTTCTGTTTTTACCTCTCTTGTAATAGTGTCTAAAACCAGTACATTAAGGACATTCTTAAGGACATTCACTTCCTGCCCTTCATCTGAATTTCGCACGTCATCAGAACCACGTGACTGCAAACAAGCTATTTACCTGTGTCACGTAACCAGCAAAATATCGTACCGTATTCCACGGACGAGAATTCATCAACCACATGATTAGACCATTTTCTAACGCTGCCTTAAATGTTGTCAACTGCTTTTAATTGAAAGTAGCTAAAACTGGTAGCTAAATGTCACTATAGATAATAATGGCAAATATATTGATCTATATAAATATGAATATAGATCAGTGGGCAGAATAAGAATTTAGATAAGGTTTGTCCAAGAAGTTGCTAGATTTGTCCCTAAACTTTTGAAAAACGTTTCAAAATGGGTGGGGAAGTCACTAAATCTAGTAACGTTGGCGCTTGAAAAGTTAAGAAATCTTTAACTTCTGCCGTCAGGAATGCGAGTGAAGTGAAGTGACGCGACGGAACCCACAATTCAGTTCAGGCTGCACAATGTGTTAAAACCAAGCCATGCCGATCTCTCGTCACACATCATGTTCTCACGCAGTGAAAAATACATCACGGACCAAAGAGGACACTGACAACACGTCGACAGACAAGACAGAGCAGGTTACTTTTGATATGAAACAAAGTCTCAAATTTCAAATTTTGTAATTTTTAAACAATAAATACCATTTTGTGTCTCTTTAATATGTCGTGACCGATCGCTGTAGCGCCTCAGTTCGAGCAGCTCGAACCGAACATCTCTTCCTACTAATTCATTTATAGCATCAAATAAACATGAAAGAACATCATAAGGAATGTTGTTTCAACCGCAGAAAGTACACACCATTTTTCAAGTTCAAGTCCACCTACTTTGATCTACTAACACCCCTGACTGCTTTGTCAGACAAAATGGTGGATTCAGCATTATGATTGGTTAGATTGCCTGTCAATCAAATTACAGTGGCTGTAGCATTTCTATCGTACAGTACTCTATCGTGGCCAAATATGAAAAATTATGTACACATTAGAATTAAATATTGCTTGGCCAATATTAAACAAGGATTTGATCTGCTGTAAAGTGCAACAATCACCAGGCCGTTGGCGCCCTCTGCAGGCATTTATTATAATACATAATGTACATAAGATGATTGTTTAAATTGTGTATATTATGTATTTCAAGTGTTGTTCTATAAAACCATACGATTACTTGCTCTTGATACTTTATTTGAACCAAATATCATTGCCTCATTGTTATTATTATATATGTATTTTAAGTCATTTTAAAGTCTTGGGTCTTTGCTTAGGTCTATTTTTATTACCACAAAAAATATCAGTTTACTCGATTAATTTTATATATTATAACATTTCTATTAAGTACTGTTGTGGTATGAATAATAAAACAAATGTGTTGTGTTAAACTGCAAGCATGAGTAATCTTACAGACAGCACATTCTCATATAACCTGACACCAGCTCAGAAGCTCCTGCAGCCCAAGAATTATATAAATGTATAAATAAATAAATGTTTTCTTTTTTATAACATGCTGTCTTAAGTAATATGACAGTTTGATCTTTATATTATTTTTTTTAATGAGTCCACACATACAGCACATATATAATGATCAAACCTGAACTTTCATTGATCTTGAAGATTCAAGGTGGACTTTGCTGTAAAAACTACATCATAAGACATACTTCAGCTGGATCACTAATGGCTCATTGGTGCTTGTGACTATAAATGCTTTGCTCCCAATATCCTTATTCTTGATATTTTGACTTTTTTTTACTGCTGTCCACGTGGACATTTATAACTATTCCAAAAAGTATAGTCTGGGCCTCCTCTGGAAATGAAATATGGAGGCTGGACCTCATGGTCCAACATAACTGAATACCCCTATAATAACTCGTCCCACACGTTGGAGGCAGTGCAATCATAACAACCTGCGTATTCTACCCATGACATCTAGTACATTACTTTCAATCTCTATTGGTCTCTGGAATTGCCAATCTGCTGTAAACAAAGCAGACTTCATTACATCCATTGCTACTCATTCAGGTCTCCATCTCATGGCTCTGACTGAGACATGGATCAAACCAGAGGACACTGCCACACCGGCAGCCCTCTCCTCTAATTTCACTTTCTCTCACACCCCACGCCAGATTGGGAGGGGAGGTGGTACTAGTCTGCTTATGTCCAATGAATGGAAGTTCAATCCTTTACCAGCTCTCTGTGACAATAGCTCATTTAAATTACATGCAATTACCATCACCTACCCTGCTAAAATCCATGTTGTAGTGCTTTATCGTCCCACAGGTCAGCTTGGTAACTTCTTGGAGGAGTTAGATGTGTTGCTCTCATCCTTCCCAGAGGATGGTACTCCTCTGCTAGTACTTGGAGATTTCAACATCCATCTAGACAAACCTCAGGCTGCTGACTTCCACACTCTGCTTGCCTCATTTGATCTCAAGCGAGTGTCTACTATAGCTACCCACAAATCAGGTAACCAATTGGACCTCATCTACACACGCTGCTGCTTAACTGATAATACACTGATCACTCCACACCTCAGACCACTTCCTCATCACTTTTAATCTCAACCTGACCCCTAACTCAACACGCACTCCACCACATGTTACTTTTCGGCGAAACCTACGCTCACTCTCACCCTCCGACCTATCCACTTTGGTCTCATCCACACTTCCTCCCCCCAATCAGTTCTCATCTCTGGACACTAACAATGCTACTGACACTCTTTGCACCACGCTAACATCTTGCTTAGATGACTTCTGCTCCCTTTCATCCAGACCAGCCCGCGCCACCCCCTCTGCCCCCTGGCTGCAGAGAGGAAGTGGCGCAAATCTAAAGATCCTACTGATCTTAGCTTCTATCAGTCACCCCTTTCTTCTTTCTCTACAAATGTCTCCAATGCTAAAACCACATACTATCACAATAAAATTAACAATTCTACTGATTCCCGTACACTTTTCAAAACTTTCTCTTCTCGTCTTTGCCCTCCTCCCCTCCCTCCCACATCAGCTCCAACCACCATAGCTGCTAGATGAGTACAAAAACATTTTTACAGTCACCATGAAATCAAAACTGACAATACTTGTTTTTTATGAAATATTGCAGTATTTATTAAAAAATAATGAATCTTTTTTTTATTTTAAAAAAAGGGGGGGGGGGGGGGGGAGACGAGAGCCATGGGATTGGAGCGATATAAGCGCCACGTTAAGCGTTATAAGTCCCATGGAGGAGCTCCGGAAGGATAAAAGGAGGAGAGACGACCAGGAGGACCAGGCCTGGATTTTATGTTGTTGTTTTGTTTTCATTCATGAGGACGACTGCCGCTTTACTTTTGTTTTGCCGGTTCCCACCTCCTTCCTCCCTGACCCGAAACCCAGAAGGAAGGAGGAACGCACTGCCAAAGACCGCTGTGGGAAAGGGGGACTCATTGCCGGGTGCGTGAAGCCGGAGGAGTTGCCATCCACCAGGCAGCGGAGGAGTGTCGAGCCGTCCACCGAGGGGTATCCGGCTCAACCCCCAGGCATCGCGGAGGAGTTCACCCAGCTGGTAGAGGACCGGATGGCAGTGCGTTTTGGGAACCAGACAAAGACTTATTTTTCTTCTCTCCCCTCTCTCGTCTCTCCTCATCCTTCCGTCTCCTTTTTCTCTCGCCTCATCTGTCCTTACCCCCAGGTGCTGCGAGAGGTTATGGGGGTAAGTGACAAGCAGGGTGGAGCCGAGAGCCGTGGGAACAAAGCTAGTGCTAATGAGCGTCACCTGCCCACCACACAGGTCTCGAGTCCCACGGAGGAGCTCCTGAAGGATAAAAAGAGTGCCGGCAGTGCAAGACGAGAGAGGACCAGGCCTGGGTTTTATGTTGTTTTGTTTAAATTTATGCGCCAGTCGTACGTTATTTATATAAATATTTTTTTAAATAAATGTTTTTTCTTCTTCTTTTGCAAAGTGCATGTAAGCTGTGCTTGGACCCGTATTTGCATCTATGTACATATACGTTCTTTTCTATTTTTCTTAGGACTATTTTTTCTCAGGACGCATGAATCCACACATGGGAATTCACTTACTATGGGTTCCTCGTTTTGACTCTCCGGCTTCAGGAGCAAAACTTGGAACCAGTCATGGTCGAGGATCTTGTCCAAGTCAATCCTCTTGGTTGGATCTTTTTCCATACACGAAGAGATCAGTTCTTTGCTTTCTGTGAAGAAAGTGGGGAGAGATGTCTGATTATTATTGTTTTATACTTTGTGTAACTGATCACATTATTTTAAGCTGTAATGAAAGGTCCACATGCTCTTACCTTTGGAAATTTCTGCTTTTCTCAAGATGTTGGCAAGGGCCTCAGGTTTCACCTTGTAAGGGTACTTCCCAAACAGCAGCACAAATAACAGTACGCCTAAAGAATATACTGTTGCCGGCTTGGCGTGGAACCTCCATCTTCTGTAGAAAGCCTCAGGGGGAGCGTAAAGTTTTGTACCTGGAAGAAAGAACAAGATTTGTATTGCAATGAATTTCTATTTCTACAGCTTTTTGTCTATTTATTCAACAAGTGATCTCTGCTGTTTTTGGCTCTGTCTGGAAAGCTCATTATAACTTGTCACCATAGATTTGTGGAATAATACGTACCAATATACCTTGTATAACCAAATGTATTCAGGCTTCTACTAACACCGAAGTCGATTAATTTGACCTGCAAGCTGTTCTCATTGATTAGCAGGTTTTCCAGCTTGATGTCGCTGTGGAAGATTCCCCTCTCAAAGCATATTCTTGCAGCAGTAACAACTTGATGCATCACAACTCGTGCTTTTGACTCGCTGATTCTGCCACCATTCTGCACTAAATACTGCCGCAGATCTTTGCAAGGCGTGGGCCGCTCTATGACCAGTATGTATTCCTTCCTTGTCTCATACCAGTCCAGCAGCTTTATTATTTGGGGAACGCTGGGACCTTCGCTCACACGAATCATCATAGCGACCTCATTTGGAAGCCATTTGCCAAATAGACTCTACAGGAGAGATAAAAGTTACATGAAAGTGAGATAATTAGAGATTGTGATGTAACTCATCTGAATTACTACAACAGAATTATGTCCTAAGTAGGTTTGAAGTCTTGTAATTTAAACAAATTCAATTGGAAATAGTTACTGAAGTTGTGGTCACATTTACGGCTGATTGTCGAAATTTTGCGGGGCAAAATTCAGTCATTTTAACTGGAATCCACACGCTCTGGAGTTTTGTGTGAGGGTGAAAAAGCTCGTTCATGTTGGTCGTGTGAATTTGCCATGCTGATCCTCAGAAAGCTGCTTGGTTTGAAAGTTAATACTCTATTGACAATGGACCTTTTTTGCCCGCAAAAGTTTGTTAAAATATCTTACTGCTAATGTGACCGTGTACTCTGAGAGTAAGAAAATGAAGGGAGCAGCAGCATACTTACAAGTCGCTCATTTTCATAGCATTCCTCCTTTGCCACATATTTGAGTGCCACCTGTTCTCCAAGAGAAACAAAGACAGAAAGATTTTTTAGTGAGAATGGATTACAATTAATTAATTATCTGTGCAGAGGTCACATAATGAACCTTGATGTAGCTTTTAATAAACTTAAAGAGTACCAAATCCTTTTGTTAGTGTGGAAAGAAACAAACCTTTCGTGAATCAGACAATCGCGTTCCTTCATACACTTTTCCAAATCCTCCTTGACCCAGAAGTCTACCAATTTTATAGTCCTGGTAGAGGTTCCCTGTAAAAAAAAAATAAAAGAAAGATTATATATGTATGTATGCTTGTATATATATGAGGTATATAGTAAATTTACAGTATGAACCATAAAATGAAAGAACACTTATTGTGGTGTTATGGGGCCTCACACAACCAAAATCCATCCTCAGTCCACATCTTCATTAGGATAAAAGAAAGACAATGTCCAGAAGAAGACATTAATGTTGGGGTATGTGGTAGTAAACTGACCTTTCTTTGCCTTTGAACTTAAATTGATCATTTCAGCCTCAGTTTTCCATAACGTGTCGTCCGATGGAAAAAGAGCGCTGAGGTCCCCTTCAGTAATGGACGACACAGTTGGAGAAGTACTGTTGTTCGTGTTGATCTCCTCTTGCTCTTGTCTGGGAGCATCAACCTCCTGCACAGTGTTGAGGGTAGATACACAGCTGTGCCAACTGTACACTGAAGTGTTGCTGTTTTCTTCAGCTTTAGGAACATCTACTTTAACCTTCTCCACAGCGCTGAAGGAAGGCACATGGCTGTACTCTGAACTGTTAGTGCCACTGTCCTCTTCAGCTTTGTTCAGTGAATGAACAATGTTGTTGTTGCTGGGAGTGTTGATGCTCTGGGTGTTGTTCTTCTGTTCATCTTCACCATCAGAGCATCTCTGAGGTGGTTGGCTGCTGTCATTTCTGCAATGACCCTGTTGGGCTTCGATGGGCGTTTTCTTGGATTTCCTAGAAAAAGCCCATCTAAAAAGCCTCCCTCTCTTCTTCTTTTCTACTCTGTCAGGGACAGGCGTTGGTGACATACATGCAGAAGGATCTTGGACTGCAATGCAGCTGCGAGATGTGCACTGCCCCATTGCGTCAGATGTCTCGCTGATGTTCTGTCACAAACTTTTATCACAAATCGACTGAACTTTTATAGCACACAGATCAGTGAAAAACTACAAATCAAGTGATATGACACACAGAGAGTGATATAACACAATTTGAGCGACTTTTCACCACAGATGTACTACAATACTAGTCAGACCGATTGATACAGCAGAAACAAATGAACTGAACTTCAGCCTTCGTGGAGTTCCTTATCTAGGCTATGAGAGACTCGGACTGTGACGTCACAAGCGCTGACGCGTCGGCCGGTTGCCAAGGGATTTTTTCGAATGTTTTGGTCACGAGAATATACAGATACATGCAAACGATAACTGTTATTGTTTACACATAAAATAAATATATTTATGAACTTTATCTTAAAACATTTATTCTTTCAAAAGCTTCATGTCACGATTACTACAACTTCTGATGTCAAACACGGAGCTCGACCTTCGTAATTGACTCGAGGTAAAAAGCGTAGTCATTCACAAACATTACTGATTCAGTGATAATGATTTAAACGAAATAAAATGATTTAAAAGAAATAAAGTGTCAGTGGTGCTTGATAATTGCCCAAAATTATAAAGAATGATGGAAAACTTCGATATTATGATGTTTTCTTGAAGCTTAAAAACTTCTTGCCCGAATTCAGCAATGGCGTAATTAATCTGATTTCAACATATTTGTTGAATGGTTATGCTGATATTAATCGAAACCTTGACATTTCATCTGAACATTTGTGAGATTTATTTGTTTTAATGTGTATAGCCTGCATGTCTCGTGTTTTTTTCTTTCCTATTATTATTATTTTTTATTAATAAACTGATTTCGTTGTTCCTGGCAGCGTTATTTGATGGTTTCGCTCTTTAAGGACCTGAAAAACGCTAGATTTACCTAAAAATATAGTGCATAATTTTTGCAAGCCTCTTTTAAAGCAATTTTCACATTGAATTTTAGGCAATATTACCTAAAAATCTTTAGTTGGCGATGCTTAAATGTTTGAGTATCCCATCAAATGGTTTTGCTCAAATGTATTGGCTGGTGTAACAATATTTTAAGTAGTTTTTATATGACAAATTAAAGTTATTTCTACCTGAAAAAGTTTTGTTTGCCCAATTTATAACATTTAAGCTCATTTAGATTGATAATCTTTAGTTCTTGAACTTTAAAATACCAAAAGGCACTAAATAGTTAATTTACAATTAGTAATACATTACAATGAGTGGAAGAAACAACAGAAACTATTAGACAAATGCAACAAAACATTTTTAGCTGTTTTCAACATTTCCAACAATTTACAGCTTTAATAGAAACGTCTGTATGATTTGTTCTAAAATGTTCTGTTACTATGTTTAGTGTGCAATGGTGTATGTGTCGATCATTAAAGGGTTAGTTCACCCAAAAATGAAAATAATGTCATTTATTACTCACCCTCATGTTGTTCTACACCCGTAAGACCTTCGTTCATCTTCAGAACTCAAATTAAGATATTGTTGATGAAATCCGAGAGCTGTCTGACCCCTCCATAGACAGCAATTTAACCAACACTTTCAAGGTCCAGAAAGATATTAAAGACATCGTTAAAACAGTTGACGTGACTGCAGTGGTTCAACCCTGGATTAACCATTGATAATGGCGGGAATGGTGGGAAGATGGCGGCAGAGTGAGTGAGTACGATACGTCCAAATTGTCTCTCCTTCCACATACCATATCTACCACTCTTGACTGTACTCCAGTGCCTGTACTTAAAGATAAAAACGTAAAAGACTCGCTGAGATGCCGAAACCATCAAAAAAACAACGAACTGAACGTGTAGAAGACGGCATTGCTCAAGCAACAAACGCCGACAGTGATGCTAAAGCTAGCTCCTCCGCAAACTTTTCTGAACTTTCAACTGATGCTCTGTTAAAGATGATTTCTGCGGCTGTTGCGGAGGAGGGACAGCGTATTCAAACGTCCGTAAAAGAGTCTTCTGACAAGTTTGAGTCTATGGTGGACAGCAAGTTGGACAACATAATAAAGCGCATCGATGATGTTGTAGCAACAACTGATTCCGATTGTGTTCCTTGAAGAATTCATTCCCAAATTGTTAAAACTACCGATCACCTCAGTAGCCATTGACCTTGCCCATCGGGGCTTTGGAGTACCTGGAGATCGACGTCCACGGCCCGGTATTCATCAAATTACAACACTCGAGAGATGTCAGGATGATACTGTCGGCGGCCAAACAACACAGGAATACACCGTACGAGGGCACTAACCTTCAGATTGTTCCCGATATCCCACCAAGTGTTCGGATGGCCAGGAGAGCGTTTAACACTATGTGCACAGATCTTATCGGGAGGAACATACGCTTCCAGATGGCATATCCAGCAGTTTTGTCCTTTACCATCAATGGCATTAAAAAGACATATAGAGACTCCAAAGAAGCTGAAGCATTCCTAAAAACGATTACTTGATGTGCGCCTCTCATAAGTAGACTGGTGAGTGCTTACTGTCCTCTGGACAGCTGATAAACTATTGCCTCAGCTATTATTGCCTACAAGTATGCCTTCATAAACAGAGAAATATTTTTTTGAGGACTTATGGGTACGGAAATTAATTAATGCACTGGGAATTTAACAGAGAGACAGATTTTGAGTCAAGTTTGTTTAGAGTTATAGTTTTTTTTTTTTTACAGGGGTCAGGGAAATGTAATGGTCTTATATTTATGGATACTATTGTTAATATATGGGATTGATAGACATAAATTGTTGCAGTGAGTATGAAAAATTTGAACAGCACTGCCTTACCCCTGGAAACCTAAACTGTAAATATTATAACCCTGAGGATATAATGAAAATTACGCATGACTGTACCTTCTCATTGATGCATTTAAACATTAGAAGCCTCAAAAAGCATCATGAGGACCTAGTTTTACTGCTCGCTAGTATAGGTCATAACTTTGATATTATAGGTTGTAGTGAAACCTGGCTGAATGGACATGCATATTTAGATATTTATAATTTAAATGGATACTCTTTGTATTACAAAATAGACTTGGTAAAATTGGAGGAGGGGTGTGTCTATATGTAAACTCTCAATACTCGGTAAAGGAACGAACGGATATTAAGTTGGATGACGGTTATTCTGATTCATTATTCTTAGAACTAAAAATATAAATGCAAAAAGTATCATCATTGGAGTCATATACCATCCACTTGATTCTGATTACGCCACCAACTTGATGGAGCTCTATTTCGTATCAACCAAACCAATACAAATTGTCTCATTATGGGAGATCTTAATATAGATATATCCAAAGAAGATACAATTGGAACAGATTTTATAAATACCCTTTATTCCTCATCATTTTTTTCCAACTATTAATAAGCATACTAGAATTACAGAGAGAAGTCAAGTCAACTTTGGATAACATAACTAACATGCAAGGTACTGAATATAAATCAGGGGTTGTATACTCAGATATCACAGATCATTATACAATGTATAAATCTGAACAAAAAGTCTATGTACGAGGAGAAAAGTGAAGGTTCTCAGCCAGAAAAGCCTTGCAAACTTGACACAACACCTTCAAACGAAAAGGTGGGACGCAGTATTTAACACCACTGATCCCGACTGTGCTTATAGTTCTCTAATATCTGAAATAAATGATTCTATAGATAAAACTATTCCCGAAAAAATAATTAAACAAAATGGAATGCAACCAAAACCGTGGATAACAAATGGAATACTAAAGTCCATCAGAAAGAAGAATACGCTCTATAAAAAAAAAATTAAAAAAATCCGAACATCCACAATAAATCAGTATACACAAAATATAAAAATAAATTAACAAAAGTATTAAGAGCAAGTAAACAATTGCTCAATTTAAAAACGCTTCTGGGGATCAAAAGGCGTCTTGTCATCCCTGACACTGTAGTGCAAAATCAACCAAGTAATGATAATTTATCTAACATCTTTAATAATTACTTTTCCTCTGTTGGAAAAAATCTTTCTCAAAATATTTGTCCACCTGGGGATGCCAATTACAAAGATTATCTTCAGGGTAATTATACAAATTCATTTAAAAAAAAAAAAATAAATAAAAACCTACTTACATAACAGAAGTGATAAATATCATAAATTAAAATCTTCACACACAGTTGGTGCTGATAACATATGTAGTATAATTATTAAAGCCATGCATAAAATTGCAGAGCCTCTTGCCTACATTATCAATCTCTCGTTAACACAAGGCATTGTTCCAAAAATGACCAAGATAGCAAGAATAATACCAATATATAAGTCTGGGGATTAAAATGATATTCAAAATTACAGACCAATATCAGTTTTGCCAACCCTCTCTAAAGTTCTAGAGCGAGTTGTATACTCCAGACTAGCAGAATATCTTGAGAAATATAATGTGTTAGAGTCCTCACAATATGGCTTTAGAAAAAACAGCACCACGTATATGGCTATTTTAGACCTTGTGGAGAAAATTAATGATGCTTTTGAAAAAGGAGAGTATGGTATGGGTGTTTTTCTGGATCTTTCAAAAGCATTCGATACCACTGATCATGAAACTTTGCTTGGTAAATTAATGCACTATGGTGTCAGGGCAGTAGCACTCCAGTGGTTTGAGGGTTATATCTGTGGAAGAGAGCAATATGTGAATGCTGAGGGACTAAATTCCTACACAAAAAGCATTGAAACTGGGGTTGCACAGGGATCCATTATGGGACCACTTTTATTCATAATAAAATGCCAGTTCCAGCGACATTCACAAAATACTTTTCGCTGATGACACAAACGTGTTTATATCTCATAAACATATGGACCAACTGGAAAAATGTTATAATGAGCAATTGGCAAAGGTCAGCATATGGTTCAAATGCAACAAACTGTCTTTAAATATTAGCAAAACCTCTTATATTATCTTCAGCCCAAACAGACGGGATGACAGAAATGACAATATAAACATAATGATAGACGACAGAGCTATCCAAAAAGTAGACTCGACAAAATTCCTAGGAATTTTCATAGATCATTCCCTAAACTTCTTCAAAATAAGACATCTGCTTCCATTTGAAGCGTTGTCGACATTGTACAGATCTCTGTTTGAGCCTTACCTGAATTATTGTAATGTGATATGGAATAACACATATCCTATTTACACTGCAAAACTTCAGGTCATACAAAAGAAAGCCTTAAGAGCAATTACCTGGTCCATGCCAAACACCCCGACAAATCCTCTCTTCCATAGATATGGTCTTCTAAAGCTTCCTGAAAGTAACTTCTATCATAATGCTTGTATAATGTATAGCGCTGTTCACAAATTAAAGAGCAGATTGTGCGAACTTATCATCTTCGCACCAACATGATACAAGGAAAAAGTCTCTTTTAAAAGGGAAAATCAGGAACTTAAAGTGTACTAGTTTCAGTGTCTGCTGTAGAGGACTACAAATATGGAATGAGTTAGACAATGATATTAAACCGTCTGCCTCACTATCCATATTTAAAAGAAATTTAAAATGTAAGCTGCTGGAAAATTATAGTATATGACTGATATCGCGGCTGAGGTTCTACCTTTATTGTATTTCTCCTTGTACATGTAGCAGGGAAGTATGCAGTGCCTACATGATGTAATGATGAGTAAACTGCATATTTATATTACTGTATCAGACCTACACAAAAATCATGACCCTTTATTTCTTTTATTCCTCTCTTTTTTTGTTTTTGTTGTCTTCTATTTACTTAAAGTATCTAAAATGTGCCTAACCATCTGTCTTGCCTGCACTTGGTGATGGACCCCGGTCATAAGCTGCATAGCTTCTTAGGGTGTCCATTTTCCACAGTGTCAGAAATAATATCTGCACTTATGTGCATGTAAATGTTGAATACTATATATAGTTGTGTTTATGTGCATGTGTGTATATGTGTATGTGTAAACATGTACAGATGCAGTGGAAATGAATTGAACCCTAATGTTATGAATGTTTATGGGGGACAAAAAAACCTCTCGGGTTTCATCAAAAATATCTCAGTTTGCGTTCTGAAGATGAACGAAGGTCTTACAGCTGTAGAACGACATGAGCGTGAGTAATTAATGACAGATTTCATTTTTGGGTGAACTAACTATTTAAATGCGCATTTGACAAAATGTTCAAGCAGGATTTCCTGGAAAAGTTCAAATGTATACCTCAGTGGCTTGGGGTAACTCAGGTTTACATCAGGGTAAGAAGAGCACCACATGCATTTGCAACACTGGACAATCCTCCCAGAACCTCAACACCTTCTAAGATTATTCCTGCCTCTAAAGGACTCCCATTTGGAGAGCCGCTTTGGTCACAGTTTTCAGTGTGTGCTCTCCAATGTCTTGTTGGTCCACTTCCCCATTAGTGTCCTGAAACAAAACAATAAAACAAAATGCATATTGTGCATTGTTTGTTCATAAATGGAAAAGAGTCAGGCACAGCTCATTTGAAAAAACAACAGCAAACGCATGAAACCAAAAGGACAAGTCAGAACGTAAAATATCAAATCAGCAACATCATATCATAGACGAATAGACAGTACACAGACCTTTATTACTGGATGGTTAATTATTCACCTGCATAATTACTTTAGAATACAATGAAAGACATGTAAATCCCTTAAATCACTCAAACCTCTGAACCGACATTTGACTTTATTATTTAACATTAATTATTGTATTTTCAGCTTTGCACTTCCCGCTTGCTACAAAAGTAATCTGAAAGTGAACACAAATTAACCATATTCACTAACTTAACCAGGTAATGAGCAATCAGACCTCTCTGCGAATGTCCAAGCTGTGTGCAAACAGAAAACAATACCTGGTTCAGCAATTTCATCAATTTGCATCCTGCACTTATTGCGAAATAAACGAAAGAGCCGTTCCATGTAATTGTCGAAATTTCCAATGAAGGTGGATTCCACGTCGACAGCCGTCGATCTTTTGAATTCTCTGATCTTCCAAGAAAGACAAAATCAATTTGTATACTACTGCATTTCTGAATGAAATAGAAAAACTCAGGTTAATGCTTTAGGGAGTAACACCGTGGAAAGATCAACCAAGAGTCACAATTCACACATATATTCAATATGTGCACAGAGATCTCCTACATCATCTTGAAAAACTACTGTAAAAGTTCTTACCTTGACTCTATCGAAGTCAGATGATTAAAGGTTTTCTTTTTTCTTCATTCAAGAAATGCCTTACAAACGAAAGAGAAATGAGAGAGATTAAATTTGCATGAAATCAAAACTGATCCTATTCATTTTCTTAACTAGTAGGAAGAGATGATCGGTTCACGAGCCGCTTGAACGGAGGTGCTACAGCGATCTGTCACGACACAAAACTTGTTTAAATTTCTTTCGAAAATTACAATATTTGAAATTTGAGAGTTTGTTTCATATCAAAAGTAACCTGCTCTGTCTTGTCTGTCGAGGCGTCGTCAGTGTCCTCTTTGCTCCCGTATTTTTCACTGCATGAGAACGTGATGTGTGGCGTGAGAGCAGCATGGCTTGTCGGACATAGCAACAGTAACTAAAGGGGGCGGGTCTTTGCAAACGGTCAAAATGATTCACTGTTTTGAAGCGTTCAAAACGCCACAAGCTGGCAGAGGTGTAAAGTATTTGAATAAATGTAATTAGTTACTGTACTTAAGTATCTTTTTGGCTACTTTGTAGAACTGAGTATCAAAAGATATTGGAAACTTTTACTCTCTACTTTTTACTCCAATACATTTGTAATGAGTAATCCAATTACACATTACATTTTTCATGGCACCTAACTTTTTCTGCAGCAGTTTGTTATAAGTGATATCGGCATCTAAGGTCACTGAAGGTACTATATCTGCGTTTTGCCTTTACCCACCCGAACTTGTCAAGAAGGCTACTTTATGTGAATGTGAGTGCATTCACACTGGAAGCGTTTGTACAACGTCACAGCAGCGGCTCGAAGCTACATATAAAGTGAGCATTTCTTAACAAAGACAGCTATAAATTTGTTTTTATAAGTTGGTCATTTATAAACTTGATAGTCTTGAAAGTTTGTTAACATGGGGAGGTGTACAACATTCACATATAAACTTAAATAAATAAAAGCCTTGTGTCATCCATTGCTGCACATGAATGAGGTAAGCTTTGTGTTTTACATCATCTGCCACGCGCTGCTCCTGCTGCCGGTGTGAATGCATCCGTTGGCTAACATGCACGCCGAAAAAAGTATGCGCTGCTTACACTTGCAATGTGAAACCGGCATTAGGCGCAGCTGCCGGTCCTTTTCCTCTAGAGGAGAAGACCAGAAGAGAGTGGAGCATTTTTACAAGTAAAACACGCTCACAATAAAAACAGACAGATCCCACAAGAACTGCCTGTACATGCTCTTTTGTTCTCATAAAAGCCAACGTAAAATGTATGTGTGTGATCAGATGTCAACAATTTGGGACATGGATGCACACACTTCCTGAAACGTTTGTCAGACATAAATTGTCTTACCTTAATACCAGTTTGATATCGCTTGCTTTCAAACAAAACAGTCCCTGAAGACGAAAAGATACTGACTGCTTCTCTAGGCACTCCGGGTTGCGCAATGATGACGTCATAGGCTGTCGCCGGCCAATAGGATTGTCGTGAATTGTTTTCAGACACCGGTTCACGAGGAGGCGTTCCCCAAAGCGTTTCAAACGCAGTGTTGAGTTCACTTTCGAAAAGGCACTCATTACGCACAAATCTGTGCATATGCACCGTTGATAAATGAGGGTTAAAAAAGTTTAGCCATGTACTAGATTTTTTGATTACCTGTTTTGTGTATTTAATATTTAACATATACCTACATTATTTAAATTATACAAGTGCGCTGATTATAGAGGCTTGTGTTAATCAATAAATGTTTAAGCAATTTGCTGTATCACTTCTTATTACGTATGGCCTTTGCACACTAAGTCCGAAATTTTCGAATGCGTTTTTTCGTATTCATGATCCTAAAAATTCGTCACGCACAGAGACCTTGCACACTGAGTCCGATGCGTATTAATGAATCCGTTGCAAAAAAAAAAAAAACGCAAAACAATACAAAATGAAGTCTTCAAGCAGTGAGCATGATTTAGTTGTCTTCTCTCTTCTTAAAACGACAAAAAAAAGAGAGGAAATATTGGGTCCATCCAATCCCGAGACTGCGTAGAGAGGAAGGAGAGTTCTCATCAAGGAGTTGCGTGATTATCCAGAGCATTTTAAAGTTTACTTCAGGATGTCAGTGGCTCAGTTTGATGCTTTGCTAGTGATACTGGCACAATCTGTCTTTATATTCTGTCTCTTTCCGCACTTTGTCATACAGTGCTACTGCTTTGTGCTGTAGACGACGTGAATCAACTTGTCAGATGGCATTGGGGATTTTGGCGTTCTCCGGGAGGGGGCCCCAGTGAGCGTGTTCCGGGTCTTTATTATAATAATATAATTTATTACAATTTATTATAAGCAACACAAGACTTTAACAACTAATGACATTTACAGCTGGAGAGACTGGACTGATTTTCTTTATTGTCAATCACCATCTAACTCAGCCAGTTAAGATCTACATTTAGCCTTAGATGTTTTATGTATATGGTCCCTGGAGCACAGGTTTTATCATCTGTTAATTTTCAATGCACATTTGCACAAGAGTGCAAGTTGCAACTATTATTAACATTAATGGAAAGATGAGGCTTATCAGTATGTCACAATATCACCCTGTTTGGACTCTGCTTTGCACCATTTCCTGCCAGTCTGTCATCATAGTTATGTATTTGGATTCACAATCTTGCATCGAGCCAATATCAGTTAATAATAAATACACGATTGCGACGATGTATACATGTATTGCCTCAGAATTTGCGTCTGAATAGAGCGCTCGCTCCGTGGGCGTGGCCGAATTAGTGGATAATGAGCTGACTCACGGACGTCTGACATGTCTCTCTTTTCATACAGATTACATAAACAGAATTTTGGTTTTCGATTTGACTTACACGATTTAAAACCTGACATTTCAACGTTTCTTTAGACATAAGTCTCATTTTTTTGTGATTAGTATTCACTAAGTTACAGTTCATTTTCTGAGAACTATCAGATTGGACTTGGTTCAGAGGGAGACGACAGATCACGAGTTATGTTAGTTTTCTTTATTTTGCAAAAAGCACAACATTTTGTTTTTACTCTGAGTGTGCACAAATAAAAGATATTTCACAGATTAAAATGGTCTTAATTGTATGCGCAAAATTGACAGAGTATTTTGAGTCTCTTTCATACTGATAAGAAAAAAGCAAGGTGGTATCGCCGGCGTGACCAGCCGACCCCTGAGTGTTAAATAAACCGGCCAATGACGTGCGAGCTCACAAGCTGGGGGCAGAGCCTTCCACTATATAGCTCGGAGCTCACCGTCATTGCATCAGAAACTCGGTGACTGGTCATGTCAGGAGTCTGAGGCCCCCTGTAGTGAGTTCTCAGGAAAGCCGGCTGCAGTAGATGAGGAGCTCTCGGTCTTGACTGGTCACAGTCCGAGCAGCCGGCGAAGAATAGAATGGACATGTGGTTTCTGCAGCAGGGCCGCCGCAATGCCGCCCCCCAGAGACCCGTGCCATTTTTTCCTGAAGTCCATGAGGAGATTTTGTGGTCTTGGCACTCCCCTCACTCAGCCCAAGCCCAAGCTGTGGGAACACCTCTCCTTTCTACCGTCGACTGGGCAGACCACTTGGGATACAACAAGCCGCCGCCCGTTGAGAAATCAGTCACGGCCCACTTATGCCTGACCGCATGTTGGTGGAAGTCCACGGCATCACTTCCCTCGAAGCTGTGTCACGCTACCACCCACATTGCCGAGAAGGCTTACATGGCAGCTGGCCAAGCGGCGTCTGCCATCCACACAATGGCAGTGCTGCAAGTCTTTCAGGCAAAGATGCTGCGAGCCCTGGATGAGACTGGGTCGGACACCGAGTCCTTTAAGAAGCTGCGCTCTGCCACGGACTTAGCGCTCAGAGCGACAAAGAAGACTGCACAGGGCATAGGACGTAGTATGGGCAGTCTAGTAGTCCTTCAGAGGCATCTGTGGCTGACGCTCACGGACATGCGGGACTCTGAGAAAGCTCGTCTGCTGGACGCGCCAATAAGCCCCAACGGTCTTTCAGGCGACGCCATGGGTTCTTTCTCTGAGAAATTTCTAGAAGCTCAGAAGCAATCTAAAGCGTTAAGCTACTTTCTCCCTAAACACGCAGCTTACGGACGGCAGGACAGATCGCCAGCACCACCTCCCTCGGGCGCGAGGAAAGACCCAGAACCGGCAGTGAGACCTAAGGCAAAATAGTTTAAGTTTCCCAAAAAGGGACCCTGCCCATCGAAGCCTCTGACGGAATCTGGGCCGTGTTCCTGATGGGGGTGTTTTGAGGAGGAAATGAAGAGTGAGCGTTAGATGTATCTCAGCGAGTCTTGGATACAATCACGGAAGCAAAAAACCCTTCAACCAGGCGCTTATATTCATGGTGTAAAGCAGGAAATGTGGACCCAGCCAGCTGTGTTGTATCTGTCATTCTAATGTTCCTGCAAGACTGGTTGGATGCTGGACCACGCCATCTACTTTGAAAGTGTATGTGGCTGCTATCTCGGTTTTCCATTTACTAATTGACGGTCGCTCGGGTTGGAAAACATCATTTAATAGCACGGTTTCCGTCGACTGCGTCCCTTTCGCCCGAACCTGGTGCCGATCTGGAATCTGACATTAGTGCTTAGTGCGCTTTCCGAACCACCATCTGAACCACTGCACACAGCGGAGTTAAAAGTGCTCTAATTCAAGACAGCATTTTTACTCTCTCTAGCGTGTGGTAAAAGAGTAGGTGATTTACATGCACTGTCTACGGACGCTGCATATATGGAATTCGGAAAGGATCTGTATGGTCAGACAGCGGTATGTACCTATAGTGCTTTCTACTTCATTTAGAAAACAGGTTATGCAAGCGTTTGATCCTCAGGATTCTGTGCCATCACCACATCCTTTATGCCCAGTTTGTGCTTTGCGCATCTACGTAGACAGGTCCAGTTCTTTTAGACTGTCGGAGCAGCTGTTTGTTTGTTTTGGAAGCCGAACTGAGGGGCTACCGGTTTCGGAACAGTGGCTGTCACATTGGATTGTGGAGACGATTACGCTGGCATATGCTTCTAGGCATGAAACCTGTCCTTTCGGAGTCAGCGCTCATTCTACAAGGATTGTGGCTTGGGCAAGAGAAATGTCAATTCAAGATATTTGTCAGGTGGCTGGTTGGTCTTCGCAAAACACTTTTGCTAGATTTTATAGCCTGGAAATCCCATCACTCGCACCGCTCGTTCTGTCTGTGCAGTGTGGTAGCAGCCTTTCTGGATTGGCTGTTCGTCCGCGCCTGGCCACGGGGTATGATGTTATTAGTTTTAATCGATGCGCTCGAGTTGTTCTCTGCATCTGTGATGTGCTGTTACGCTGCGCATGTACCGTCCATCTGTGGTGTTGTTGCCAAAGTATATTACTGTGTATATCTATAAATAAATATATTGTTGCTTATTCTCACTTCTCTGTAAGCTAGATGGCTTGTTGTTTCGATTTATTCCCCTATTTGCTTTAGTGGATGTCTTTGTCAACGGGCTTGTCTCGTTCGAGTTTGGCTCACATACTTCTCTTACTATGAAATCGTTACAACACAGTGGGATTGTACGCGATCCCCATAGGGTGGTAACGCAATGTCGAGAGACCGACTCGAAAGGGAACGTCTCCGGTTACTCACGTAACCTTGTTTTCCTGAGGAGGGAACGAGACATTGCGCACGCCGCTGTGTTACAACTTCAGAGTCTCGCGAACCTGGTCGTTCAGTCTGAGATTCTGATGCAATGACGGTGAGCTTCGAGCTATGGGGGTCTTCAAGCCCGTGTGCGCTGCAGTGGTGGTCGTCTGCTCCTCCATGGGGGTCTTCAAGCCCGTGCAGAAAATATCGTCTAACCCTAACCCTAACCCTAACCCTAGTCTGAAAAGTCCATTCAGGATAAACTTGATAGTGAAGTTGGCTATATGTAATATGAGGATGTGCAATGCCTGAACATTTATGTAAACATATTGTGTGCTTTGTTACCAATCAGTAACACTCACACTGCAAATATGCAAATAAGGATGTTAACCCAGGGTTTAGTAATGTACAGTGTGAAACGCTGCGTATGAATACTCAGGATTAATTGCTAACCTCAGGTAAATGATGATGAGTGTAAAACGTGAATCAAGATAACTCAGGATTCTGTTTACCTGGGGTTTACAATCACTCAGGGTTAACTATTTAAAGTTTGAAAAGCCCACAACGTTTGTTTTTCATTCTAATGAAAAGAGAAGTTCATACATTTTTAAAAACTTTTAACTTTCCCTTATTTTTCTTACCATTAACATGAAGATCCCACAGTCAATAGAGCCGGCCAACTGTTGTGGAACATTCTAAAATAGAATATTAAGTTGCTTCTGAAAAGATTTGACAGAAATAGCAACACACCATATTTGCATAAGTAGGTTATGTCTTAATGAAAGCCTTATAAAACTAACCTTGTTTTTGATCAGCTTCCATTGTCCTGGGGTGATTCTGTTTGTCAATTTACTGCATTACAAAATCAAACAGAAAAACTTAAATGTATAACCATAAAAATTGCATAAGAGAGACGAGTTTCGTTGTTCTAAAGTCAAAATTACCACTTACTGCATTGCAAAAGCAACATTTTAAATTCAGAATATAAAAGAAACGTTCATGCCTCAATGGACAACAGCCTTTTTGGAGTGAATCTGATGGTGTGCATTTAACCTGTGCCGTCTGGTGGGTTTAAGAACACCGGGCTGTGGAAACTGTTGCAGCATGTTTTGCATCGCTGTAAATGAAGTAAAGCTGAGCCTCTCCGGATCCTAATATGCCTCAAAAAATCCACATAAACATTGGTCAGTATTGGGAAATGTAACCAATGAAATAAAATACAGCGCCAACAACAAAGTAAAAATCACAAACCATGAATAGTAACCAAGAAACGTGAGACAATAGTCTGAAGTTATAAACTATCAAGACGCGATAAAATGACTTCATTGCAAAGCCCATTTACAAAAAGATTAGAGTCATGTTAACTGTTAAGGATCGATTAAATACCTGACAAATAAACTTGTTTTGTTTGGGTCAAACAAAACGTCACTGGACCCACTCACCGTTTTAATCATACACTAGATTTAATTATATCACATGGAATCAATCCTATCAATATAGAAATTCTACCGCAAAGTGATGATGTCACTGATCACTACCTTGTAACATGCGTACTGCATACTGATGATATTTGTCAAATTGTGCCGCGATATCGACTAGGTAGAACAATTCTCCCGGCAACTATAGATAAATTCACAAATAACCTGCCTGATCTGTCTCAACTGCTCAGTGTACCTAAACACACAAATGAACTTGAGGATGTTCATGGGTCAATTTGACCCGCATATTTTAATGTTCTAAGGCAGTGGTTCCCAAACTGGGGTAGGCGTACCCCTAGGGGTACATGACGTGACAGAGGGGGTACGCAAACAAAATTCAAAATAACTACTACCTGTTTTAGTGTCACGCTGGTAACTGAGCTTCACATCATATTAATACATTAATACAAAATAACGAAATAAAGGTCATGAGAAAGTTATAAAGAAAAGAATAAATGAAATGGGAGAAACTGGTGGCCACAATTCACGGATTGTATAGCACACGTTCACACCCTGTAAGCTGACACATGTATCACATCCTGTGTGAACATAACTTTAGGCTCATGGTGCAAAAGTCATTGCTGTGTTTGTGTATGAAACTGCCAAATGAAATTATGAATGAGATGCCTGGAAAGAAAGTCAGAAATCTGATAAATTGTACAATTAAAAAGGTGTATTACCATTACCATTACTTTTGCAAACAGCAAGTGCACTGATACAGGAAACAGGAAATGCAATCGGTTACATTTGTAACTGCGTATGTGTGTAAGAAGTGCATGTCAGCACCTCACTAACACTGACTGCATGAAAGGAGGTGTTTTGTAGCTCCCACTTCCTTTAATCTGAGAGAAGAGCACACAAACGTCTCAACGAGCAGCAGGAAGAGGAAAGTAGCGCTTCAGATCCAAGCCTTAAGACACACCTGGCCTTTCCTAGAGACGCATATACACAGACGAAGAATAGGGTAAGCTTTATCTGTGATTCTGATCCACAGATTTCCCAGATTATATTCTGGCATAGATTGGTGTATTTAGCTTTTTCCTCTGGTAATATAAGAAAGACCTGCATGATATTGTCCCAGTCTGTTCATTACTGTTGAGTAAAAAGCTATAAGGGGATGCAGGGTGTACCAACCAGTCACCACAGAGTGGGCCGTGAGGGTGCATATGTTCACACTAGTGCGTTTTTGTTTTAAAATGAAAACGATCCTCGTATACACTTGCATTTCCACTCGCATCTCCGTCCACACTACCAGTGTTGCCAACTCTTGCGAGACACTGCGTAGCGTTGCCCTCACGCAACGGAAAGTTTTCTTAAGCCCTATGTTTAGTACATTTTTCGAAATGATTACAACCAAGCTCGAAAAAGAACCAAAGAACAGTCCAATAAGGTGTGGAACTCACTTTCAAGCACCATTTGAAGGTGGGACATCCTTTTATGACACGTGGTGACAGGAGCACGTGGTGAAGAAGGAAAGATTATTTGCTTTAGTAATCTTATTTGAAATGATATGAACTGTACATAAAGAAAATGTGTGTGTGTGTGAAGGTGTAATGTTTTTTATTTGCATCTTCAGAAATTCAGTTTTTCTTTTCGTTGGCTCAGGGCACCGTTATGCGATAAGGGGTACTTTTTAAGGATGTCTTGGACAATAGCTCACATAATGTGTTATAAGAAGGGAGGTGCAGGGTTCCTGGGTGCACAAGAACACCCAAAGTGATGTGCAAAATGTGTAACGTACACCAGTTTGACAGCAGAGATGAACTGCTTTTTTAAGTTTCGTACGGAGTGAAAACTTATTACATGAAGTACATTATATGACACGACACACTACATGATACAAACCTTTGTATGTATCAAATCCAATATATCAATGTGTTTCAAGTGTTTTTCCCTTTTTACTTAAAGGGTTAGTTCACCCAAAAATGAAAACAGTGTCACCTACCACTCACTCCCACGCTGCTCCACCCCCAGAACCCAAAACAAGAAACCCCGATGAAATCCGATGGCCCCCACCGCAGCTCCCAAGATTCACAAAGGCACCAAAGACACACTCAAAACTATTCATGTGAGTACAGTGGCCCAACACCAACATTACAAAGCGACGAGAACACCCAAAAAACAAAACATTGACCCCCCCACAAAAACGAAGCCTTGCCTCGAATCAGCGGCTCGGAGCGCCAAAGTCATATGATTTTAGCAATCTGAACACGATCTGAACCACCGATTCGAAACCAAAGACTCGCAAAGCCCCAAAGAAGCGCCGCTAAATCGGCCACCACCAGCCACCGCCGAAAAGTCACCACTTTGTCCCCCCCCCCGCACAAAAAGCACTCTCATCGCTCCACAATACCAGGATTGAACCCCTGTACTCACACAAACCGCTCCAAACATGTCCCCAGCACCCCCATGGATCCCGAGAGGCGTAGCGACACTGCCGGCAACAAAGGCCCCACCGAGCCACCGTACCCCACCAGAAACATCCCAATCTGTGCTCCGAAGACGAACGAAGGCCCCACGGGTGCAGAACGACGCGAGGGCGAGCAACAAATGACACCACCTTCATTTTTGGGGCGGACCAACCCTTCAATGATTTCTTTGAAAAAGATTTGATGCCCTCTGAGCATTGATCATTTTCTCTAAGATTTTGTACCACTGAAAAAAATGTTCTCAAATGAACTAAGAAATGATGTGGAATAACTGTTTTCACGTGCTATCAAAATGCATGCAGTAGAG
Organism: Elopichthys bambusa; assembly: GCA_037101425.1. Taxonomy (NCBI): domain Eukaryota; kingdom Metazoa; phylum Chordata; class Actinopteri; order Cypriniformes; family Xenocyprididae; genus Elopichthys; species Elopichthys bambusa. The sequence goes on from CM074444.1 coordinate 2,741,630, forward strand.
GGCAACCGCAGTCCGAAACAAGCCCTATATTATTTATTATAACCAATATTATTTATTATCAATAAATGAGCCTGTAACATATTGAACTGAAACCACTCGGAGTTTAAAAGGCAAAAACAGAAGTTATTTCACAAAAAAAACAAACCGGGTGGGCACACGCACTATCCTCCGATCACCTGTGAGCAGAATAGGTTTGTAGATGGAAAAGGAGAAAAAGTGACATGAGTATGAGTACCCATACTCTGAATTTGTCCTCTGCATTTAACCCATCTAAGTTAGTGCACACACATTAGGAGCAGTAAGTAGTGAACACACCCTTTCAAAAGATTACTGCAGTTTTTAGGACACGAAAAAAACTGCAATATTGCAGTATAGCTGCAATATAACTGCAGTTTTACTGCAGTTGAACTTCAATGTACTGCAGTTGTACTGTGATTATACTTCATTATACTGCAAATCTATGGTTGTGCTTAATTATACTGCAGTTATACTACTTTGTACTGCAGTTCTTTTTTGTAAAGGCATCTCCATGTTATCGTTTACTCGGTCACCAACTGCGATCAACTTCGACTTACGATGCTTTTGGGAAACGCAACCCTGGTCTGCCATTGTTGTGTTTCAGTAGTGTAATGCGGGCAGCTGCGCCTTTCCTTTTCAAAAGTCTTTCGTTTTGGTCTGTTTACACTGAAACGCAAATCATGAGTTTTCAAACTGAAACAGGGTCTGCAGCGTTTTCGAAAGTCTCCATTTTCGAGGGTCAAAAATGCAGAAGTAGTGTAAATGATAACAAAATTGTAACAGCAAAATGTATGCGTTTTAAAACTAAAATGCACTAGTGCAAACAGGGCCTAAATGTGAGAATAACTCACCCCATCTGGGTCGGCATGGTTATTATCTGGACCGTAGGCCTAGGGAGGTATTACATTTACATTTAGTCATTTAGCCGACGCTTTTCTCCAAAGCGACTTACAAATGAGAATAGTAGAAGCAGGGACCAGATAGGGACCAGAATAAGTTAGCCCTGAGATAATACAGCCTAGCCTTATATGTCTATTTAACTCTGTCTAGGTTGAGTGACCTAGACAGAGTTAAATGTTTGAGGTTGAAAACACCCAGAGGGGTGATGCAGCACACATGACTCTTGAAGTTTGATTAAGTATGTGAACATGTATATTTAGCTGTAAGTTGACTAAAGAATCCCAGCAGTATAACTGGATAAAATCTATGAATAACAAATAATGTCTGTTTCATGTTAACATAAAGATTTGGTTTCACAGGTTTGCCTGCCCATCTAGTCTTAAAAGTTAATGGCAAACAAACTTGGTGTCCTTGAACCCAAGGCTCAGATCAAGCTCTGAATTCAACCCCCCATAACAGTACTATGTAGAGAGTGAGAGAAATAGACGAGATGGGGAGGTGGTGGGATGCCAGAAGAATTGTCACTGGGACAGTGCAATGACTGCTGCTTATATTTTCTTGTAATAATGATTGACAGAACTGAATGATTAGGTATCTAAACCATGTCTTTGATCTGAGTGTATGTTTTTCCCTCTCCAGGACTTTCCATCGATCTCACAATGGCTAGACAAGGTATAAAAGTTTCTCAAATAAAATTTAAAAAAAAGATCATTGTGTGTTTGCTTTACAGTCTAGTGATTGAGGAAATGTAATAAGTGGAATGAATTCTCTCATAGGTACTAAAAGAAAGCGTGATCATGAGTCAACAGGCAAGTAAAATCTGAATCTATCTACCTTTAATTTACTTCAGAGACAAAGTAGCTAGTAGCTACGCTGTAACAGTAATTTCACTGTAAAAGCCATTTGAATTCAAATATTTATACAGTGTTAGTAATGTGAGTATATTCTTTCTGTGAACTTATTTCATTTGAGTCCACTAAACAGAATGTTTGTTAATATATATATTAAACTAAACACTGCTCAGATACTTTGTGCATCTAAATCTCAACTGAATGAAGTGAAATAATTAAACCTAAATACATCAATTTTTGACAATAATGAAACTAAAGACATCACTGCATTGGCAACTACAGTTACGGCTTTTAACATGGAGCATAACATCAACATGTTTGGGTCCGTCCTCAACCTAAACTTCAGCACAATGGTGAACCCCAAATCACAGACAACAAAACCCTTTAAATCCCAACATAACAAACCCATTAACCACCAGAGTTGGGAAAGTTACTTCCAAAATGTAATACATTATATATTACTAGTTACTGTCATTTATAAGTAATTAGTTACATTACAATATTACTGCCTCTGAATTGTAATGCGTTACACTACTTTTGAGTTACTTTCACCAAAATAACCACAGAAATATGTAGTTTATTGCTGCTCCTTATACATCCAGTAGCAGTGTTGGGAGTAACACATTACAAAAGTAATTATATTACAGTAAAAATTTGCAGTAAAACAGTAATATAATGCATTACTAATAAAATTTGGGTCATATTATACTCTGATTTGGGATCTGGAGTGTTGAGATGAGTTTTGTATGGAATTACAAATTACGAATTACGGATTCGCTATTTACATGGCAGAATTTGCAAGCGGAAAGACTGAACGCTACACGCATTGTGCACCGGCCTATAGGTGCATATTACTAACACGGCCTTTAAATAACAAAAAAATACTGCGTCATTGACTTTAGACCAGGTTTTTGTTGGTCAGTCGTTTTCAGTTTCCTCGAAATAGCAACACGCCAACAATGCACCTGAACACACCTTGTTTTCAGACCAGCACGCCCATGGGTGAACAGATGGGCACGAGTGCATTTGCTGTTTGAACAATGTGGTGCTGGACGTGAAAATGATAACTGCATCTGGCTGAAACTAGCAAAAACGTATGGCGTATGATAGGGCCCTCAGTGTCTGAATTTGCTCACGTTTTCACTCGTCAAGTGGACTATATAGTAAACTAATGGAGGGAACAGTGGATGAGGGTTTAATAGTTTTCTATATTAAAAAAAATATATATATATTTTATATATACAGTTTTTTTTATTATGTTGTTTTACATAAGACATGTAAATTCACAGTATTTTTGTAATTAATATTTTCTGTATTTCAAAAATACAGGAAAAATCTGTAAAAAACGACTTTTTTTACAGTGTACAGAACAAATTTAAAGGGTTGTTTCACACATTTTTATTATTTAATTGGACAATATCTTTCTTCTTTTCTCTGAGACTACTGATCCATGCATGTGATATTTTACAGCCTATTTCAAACTGTTACAATGATTGTTGTACTTGTAAAACATCTACAATAGTAAAATGTAATATCTGTGGTTAATAAGTTTCTTGAAAAAATGTTATTTCATCAGAAATATGACTGGTCAGTAGCTGTCAATGGAGAAAGATGAAGTTTGCCCATATACTGGTGTAGTTATGGCACCTATCAGCAGGGGCTAACTGGATTATGATGATCAGTTAAAGTGAACGTAATTTATTTCTTTTAAAACCATCCCACTGTAATCCTCTCCTTCATTGCACACAGCTATGGAGATCATGGAGAATGCAAAGAAAATCATGAAAAATGTCACTCACAACTTAGATCAAGCTTTCTTGATGCACAGAGACATCATTTCAAAGATAAATCAAATGGATAAAGTCAGCAGGAAGAAAGCAACCATGGGGATTTTTGGAAAATCAGGAGATGGAAAGAGTTCCCTGTTGAATGCAGTCCTGGGGAAAAAGGATCTTCTGCCATCTGATAGTTATGGCGCCTGTACAGCCATTATTACTCAGGTGGAAGCCAATATGACCGACTCCAACTACATAGCAGAGATTGAACTCTTCTCTAAAGAGGTTTCCTCATTTATCTTACCGTGCCTTTAATTACTGTTATTGTAACTGTAAATGAATGAAAATAAAGCTTTATTTTCTATATTGCAGGAGTGGGAGAAAGAGCTCAAAGATCTTTTCAGAGTTTTGTCGGATGAAAGTGAGGACATGGACGATGACTTGTTTGAAACTGCTGTAGAAAAGATCACTGCACTTTATGGAGCTGATGCAAAAAAGAAAACATTAGAAGAGCTCAAGAAAGATGCCAAATATGCTGAGATTGAAGCCATTTTGTCTAACACTAATAAGACAATCTCAAACACTGATGTAAGTTTTTAGGAGACTAAACATTTCATTTTTAACACCAGACCTGTTTCATGACAATATTAAATGCATAATGATGGATTCTGTACATCTTGCTTGTCAGTGAATTAAAAAACTTCATTGTCTCCACAGGTCTTTGAATTTACCAATGTTGTTGCAAGTTACATACAACACAGTGAGTCAAGTTCCGGTGACTGGTACTGGCCGCTTGTGAAGAGTGTGACGATCAAAATCCCAGATCGTCATGAACTTCTGGAACACGTTGTGCTTGTTGATATTCCTGGGACTGGAGACTGCAACAAGATCAGAGATGATCTGTGGAAATCTGTAAATATATAGCACTCTTTTGAAACAAAATTGTACTAATTGATCAACACACAATCTATTATGCTACTATGTCATCTAAATCACTTTTTCAAATCTTGTAGAAACTGAGAGAGTGCTCTTTTGTTTGGATTGTAAGTGCTATCAATCGAGCAATCAAAGACAAAGAACCCTGGGGGATTTTAAAGTACTGTATTGAAGAATTGGGACCAGGAGGAAAGTGCAAACACATTAATTTCATCTGTACAAAGACTGATGAGATCAATCCACAAGGCTATATTAGGTATTTTGTTATATACCCATATAAGTACAGGGCTGGGAAGGGGTCTAAATCTAAGTTTGACACGAGGTACATGGTACCTATAGCATTTTATACTGTATCTGTTTGTACAACCTGAATTCCTGAATTTGTTTTTTAAATTTGAATAAAATTAAAACTATAAGACTTTCAAATCACATGATACAATATATTATTCACAATAGAACATAGATAACAACAAATGTTTAAACTGAGAAATTGTACAATTTTATGCACAAAATGAGCTCATTTCAAATTTGATGCCTGCTACAGGTCTCAAAATAGTTGAGACGGGGGCATGTTTACCATGGCGTAGCATCTCCAGGCCAATTCAGCACCCGGACTCTTCTATGACGAAGCCATGCTGTTGTAATAGCTGCAGTATGTGGTTTTGCATTGTCCTGCTGAAATACTCAAGGCCTTTCCTGAAATAGACGTCGTCTGGAGGGGAGCATATGGAGCATATAAAACCTTTATATACCTTTCAGCATTCATAGTGCCTTCCAAAACATGCAAGCCGCCCATACCGTATGCACTTATGCACCCCCATACCATCAGAGATGCTGGCTTTTGAACTAAATGCTTTTAACACGCTGGAAGGTCTCCCTCCTCTTTAGCCCGGAGGACACAGCGGCCATGATTTCCAACAAGAATGTAAAATTTGGACTCGTCTGTCCACTTTGAAACAGTCCATTATAAATGAGCCTTGGCCCACAGGACATGACGCCGCTTCTGGACCATGTTCACATATGGCTTCCTTTTTGCATGATAGAGCTTTAGTTGGCATCTGCAGATGGCACGGCGGATCGTGTTTACCGACAGTGGTTTCTGGAAGTATTCCTGGGCCCATTTAGTGATGTCATTGACATAATCATGTCGATGAGTGATGCAGTGTTGTCTGAGGGCCCGAAGACCACGGGCATCCAATAAAGGTCTTCGGCCTTGTCCCTTACGCACAGAGGTTTCTCTGAATCTTTTGATGATGTTATGCACTGTAGATGATGAGATTTGCAAAGGCTTTGCAATTTGACATTGAGGAACATTGTTTTCCACAATCTTTTTACGCACTCTTTCACAGATTGGAGAGCCTATGCCCATCATTACGTCTGAGAGACTAATCATGTTAAAGACCTGATATCAGTTAACTTAATTAGTTGCTAGATGTTCTCCCAGCTGAATCTTTTCAAAACTTGCTTGCTTTTTGAGACCTGTAGCAGCCATCAAATTTGAAATGAGCTAATTTAGTGGATTAAAATTGTGTGAAATTTCTCAGTTTAAACATTTGTTATCTATGTTCTATTGTGAATAAAATATTGTGATTTGAAAGTCTTTTAGTTTTCATTTTATCCAAATTTAAAAAACATCCCAACTTTTCCGGAATTCGAGTTGTATACTGATGCAGTGAAAAAAGAACAGAATTTCAATACAACAAACTTGTACCTTCTTCTGATTTCTGATTTTTTATTTTTTTTTTTAGATCTGCAAGGCTTACAAGTGGCCAAATCACAAGAGACAAGGTTTGGAAAATATACATTGCTCCTTGAGTAAATTTGCTGGTCATTGGGATTTTTCATATCATTGTAACTGCAATTTAACCAATATATCGATTTACTGAGAGGAAAAGGAAAATCTGCTATGTAAAGTATAGTGCATAATCAACCTTTGTATCAGATTTCACAATAGATCAGTATTAGACAACTTATATTCATACAATGGTGTTTTAAATCAATCTTTCCCTGGAGCAGAAAAAAGTGTGCATACTTCATAGAAATGAACATGCCAAGGTGGATGTCAAAGAAAGGCTTGGAAACTCTAATATCAAGGTTTTTATCTTTTAAAAAATATTATTTATTGTCAATCAATATTTTCAACGATTTCTACTGATATGAGGTTCCCTTTAAAGGGAACTCATCACTGTGTCAGTTGCTGATGCTATGGGGATGCGTCCCGCAAAACCTGGTGTCTGAAGCATGTGTGAAATCACAGCAATCTTATTGGCTGACTGCAGTCCTATGACATCACATGGAGCATCCTTGAGTATAAAAGGGCACCTGCATGACATGTCATATGCTTTATTGTCTTAAGCTTTATTTGTGAGTGGCTGTGAAGATCAGAGTGAGTTGGTAACACTTTATAATAAGTATACAGTAATAAAGTACTTACAAATCATTAACAAACTATTAGTTTATAGTTTATATTGTAGTCTCTACATTGTTATTTGGCTAAATATAAATGGTGCGTTCTTCATTCATTGTCACTGTACTTAACACAATTATTATTGCTTTATTAGCTTGTAGTAAAGGAATTGTTAATTGGTTATTGGGAGTAAATAGTTCTCACTTTAGATTAGGTCACAGAAAATGGGAAAATGTTGTTAATTAAGTGCTTTAAACCAACCTTTTTTGGACATTAATTGCAATTATTTTTAAGTGTTCCTTAAAATGTTTACCAACATATTAAGCACACACACACACATGTTGGCATACTGTATGTGGTTTACAGGGATTCTCCATAGGCTTAATGGTTTTTATATTGTACAAAGTGTCAATTATATCCCCCTACACTAACCCTACCCCTAAACTTACCCATTAGAGGGCTGCATTGGGATTGAAAAAAAGAAAATATCTTGTGGGAGTGGGCAGTTTTACCTTTGCTGCCGGTGGGAGTGGGCAGTCAAAAAATACAGCTTGGGTATTCTGAACGTTTAGTAAGTTTCGTAAGTTGAATAGTGAAGGCGTAGGACGCAGCGTAAGCTTTGTGAACTGCAAGAGTTTTACACTTTCTTCATACGTTGAATACGGAAGGTGGTTTGGCGGAAGCAAGATATTTTACTTCGTAACTTGTTTAAATATGGATATTTTTCTTACACAAACGCATCGCTTTGCTTCAGAAGGCCTTTATTAACCCCCAGGAGCGCGTTTATGATGGATGAATGTAAATGGAGAAACTTTCTTCAGCTCATACTCGTTTGGTAACGCTCACTGCCATTATAAAGCTCGGATGCATCAGGATATTTCTTCAATTGTGTTCATCGGAAAGTAAACTAATCCTTTAACATCCTTATAGCTTCATTAACTGAGTTCCCTCGAAAGAGAACGTCTGGGGCTTCCGTATGTTACGATCCATGTGACGTCATACTAGGACTACTGTCAGCTAAAAAGTTTTCTGTGATTTTACATGTGCTTCAGACACCTGGTTCTGTGGGACATGTCTCCATATCATCAGCAACTGACACAGCATCTCGTTCCATTCTCAGGGAACCCCCAGAAGTTTTCTTTAATACTATGTTTTTTATTACTCTTTTCTTTCTTTCTAGAAAATACTTAACACTGACAATGATTTTCAAGTTTTCACTGTAAGTTCCAATGCATTCTTTGACCACGAATTAAATCTTGAACATAGTGAAACAGGTAAAATATATCCATTGCCTTTATTTTGCCGTTATTCATGACAAAAAATATATTTTTGATTAATCTGAAGATGAATCATTTATGAACCAGACAAAGCTCTGATGAAATTAATCCAATATACACTTGTGTTTTGGAAACTGTAGAAATCCCAAAGCTGCAGGATGATCTGAGGATTCTTAACAAGAACATCAAGAGAGAACTGACCAGAGATTATATCAATGAAGCAAAGGGAGTTTTGTCCTTGATCCAAAGTGTTCAGCTGGATACAGAAAAGAAAACGGTATGATATTTCACAGATGTTTATAATTCTGCCAATATCAAGCGTAGCTGATGCGACCTGCCAGAACTAACGCTGACTCTCAGGAGACTCACGTCTACCTATATGAATACGACACCTATCACAGCAACCATATGTAAGCTCCTTCAGCATTATCGCATTTCTCTGGAGCTAATTATCCACCCCCATCTCCAGCTCCTCCTTTCGTCAGTCAGGATTTGGCCTTCTGATTCCCCTTTGAAGCAGACTAATTTCTCAAATTATGTTGTACATAAAATATTGATATTATTGATATCTACAATACATGGTTGATGGTTCTTTTCTGTTTACCCTATCGTTGCTCTCCCTGCTCTTATCCATGCTTGTCTTGTCCAGAACAGAACCATACCGCCAATACAAACTTTTGCAATTATCAATCATATTTGATGACAGTGGTCCTGACAGAAGTGTATTATTCTGCATTTCTCTCCTGTCATATGGTTGTGTTTTAGGCTGAAACAAAAACCAGGATTCACGCGGACTTAAAGAAGAACCTACTGAAGGAACAAAATAAATTGGATAGGAGTTTTGTCAACATTTATAAGGTTCTGGAGCAGTGTCTTTCAAAGGGAGTGAAAAAATCAGTGAAATCATGTGTTGCTACCACAAAGGACAAGATATTACACGTAAGTGTGATTTTGATGTTCTACAAAATGAATCACCATTTTCTTGCCATTTTCACACTGGTATTTTTTTGTGGTGTCACTCAGAATAAGGATGGAAGAAGATTCCATAAAATGCTTCAATCTTTGTGCAAGAATGGTGGGTGCTTTCTGTCGAAAAAAAGGGATGTATACCTAGACCTAAACAAGGAATTGGCCAAAAACCTGCATGAATGTCTTCAAGATGATTTCAAGAAGATTTTTCCGTAAGAGCCGATTCATCATTCTATTTCTAGTCCTGCTTTGTTCAGTTTAGAATAAAATGAAATGAAAACAACCCACAATTCTTGGTCAGTGACTAACAATATTGTAAATGTGCACCAAATGTAGACTGCATGTAGCTAAAGCAATAAACCAAGAAGAGGATAAAGACTGGGTTTAGTGGCCATGCCAGATTAATTTGAGGCCAAATGTTTTGTAAAGTGAACAACATCCTAATTTTTGTTTCCTATGAAATCTGAGCAGGACCAAAAATATGATTTCTAGCAAAAAGTCATTCATGACAGCCGCATATACATCCCTACTGTGTTTTCTGGTTTAAGTCTTTCATTAATCACCCGACAGCTGCATAGGTTCTACATAGGCTATAGGAAACAGGGTAGCACTTTACAATATAGGTGCACTAATATGCATTAATTAATGCATTAACTAATGCACGATAATCATGAGTTAAAGATCACCTATTATGCAATTTTTACAAGATGTAATTTAAGTCTCAGGTGTCCTCCGAATATGTCTGTGAAGTTTCAGCTTAAAATACCTCACAGATAATTTATCAATCCATGTTGTAAATACCTATTTCTGACTACAGTCAAGAACAGGCTGCATGTGCCTTTAAATGCAAATGAGCTGCTGTGCCCCGCCCCCTCTCTACGATCACAGTTCCTGCCTCAGTCAGATTCTCTGCCAAATATTAACAAGACATCTGCTTGGTTTTGGTTATTACCTATATCGCGATCATTCTCACGGATAGCATAGTTCTTCTGTCATCATTAAAGGTTATTATTTCCACGCGTTTTAAAGCTATATCAGTTTAAACTTCTAATGGATCGTTTTCTGAGCGCACTTACCTGAAACACAGCTGGCTGTCAGGCATCAAGTCTCGTGAGTAACTTCTCTTTCACATTTTATGTTATGTTTAAACTGTCAAATACACACAAGGTTCTGTCAAAAACACACACCGTTCACATAAACACAGTCAGTTATGTCTGTGAACGTAAATAGCAGGCAACGTTACAGTGTATATTAGATCTGTGGCGCATTCCCTTCAAAAATAAAACTACGTTCAGCATCTCAGATGTCAGTAAATGTAATCACTCTTGCATCCAACAACAAAACATCTCAATTACTTACCAGACATTGTTGTCGCTACAGCTGCTCGAGCGCGGAGAAAATGGCGGACAGCGTACAGCTCGCTGACGGCTGAAACTATGGTAATACAGGACTGTCAGTCAGTGGCCGTGGGCGGGGCATGAGGAATGTGACGTCACATTACTCAGAGAATCAAAATGGCTTGTCTAATGAGACTGCTTTGGTTTAATGGGGATTTAAAAAAAAAAAAAAAGAGGAGTGGGTTATCATTGTAGAGTGGTTGTGTTCACACACTGCCAACACACATTTATATCCAAACACCTTGTAAAAGTTGATTTAGCATAATAGGTGACCTTCAATGTATGGCTGTCACAATTCCTCGATTAAATTCGAGTACTCGATTTTAAAAAATCCTCGCTTGCAATTTACTCGTGTCCAGTAAGTGGCAAAGTACTGGAAGAAAATCCATGAACCACATTATTATACCGTTTAAGACTGCACAATCTGTTAAAAAACATTAAAAACCATGCAGTAGCATAGTGCTATTGTGAATTTACAAAGTCTGCGATTCAATTAAATAAATATATGCCCTGCGTGTTTAGCCTACGCTTGAATTATTTACAGCTTATGTACACCTTAGAGTGACTCTGTTCACAGTAAATGCTGCTCCGCAAGAACTGTTGTCATTTACCTGTGCGTCTCAAACTTTTGGTTTTGGGTTGCTTTCATAATGTTCATCTAGGAACGCAATGTGTGCCACTTCATCAGATTTGTAATGTAAATAATTTATAAACCGATTCCAACACAGGAGAATACATCAATATGTTTCTAAATATGCGAACTGTTTATCGCGATTTAAATAAAAGTTTACACCCTCGCTCTGAGTTTTGATGCCCACGTATTCTTGCAGAGTTGTGGACCAGAGTCGCATGACTTGGACTTGACCAAATTTGATGACTTGTGACTCGACTTCGACTTTGGCAACTATGACCAGAGGCTTGACTCGTACTTGAGCCCTGTGACTTGGAAAGTCTTTATGGCTTGCGTTCTAAAACCAAAGATCGGAGTTGTGATCAATATAGGCTGGCCTCTAAAGGGTATCACACCGGTATGATTAGCGCTGCTTTCACGCTTTTGGCACTGAGCCAGAGACAGACGCGCTCAGCGAGTGCTTGTCATATAGGCTATCACAACTGTTCAGTGTTTTTCAACCACATAATGTTCGTGCTATTTAATGTTTCAGACATTTAAAAACACTCAAGTACTAGAAAACCATTTATAATAATAATACTAAAAACCAAATGATGTCTATGGCAGTAGGCTAATGAACCTTTCAAACCTAATTTTAAGACGTGTTTTTTTCCACGTCAAAAGCACAATGTATAGGTAGCGTAACTATAAAGTAACAAGGCCTATGAAGTTTACTCTATTCTTCTCCCTGTTTACCAGCCACTCACTTTCATGTCTTTCAGAAGAAATGGATGAATTCACGTGTTGTGAATCCAATAGGCTCTGGCAGCGGGCAAATAGCCTCTAAACTTAGCAATCAACTGTGATCATTATAAGATTGTTTAAAACACAAAATACATTTACTTACATATATTTGAAATTCTGAACATCAGATTTAGTCAACAAGTTTTTAAATATAGGCTATTTTGAATAAGTAACATTTTATCAACAATTTTATCCAATTTTGTGAAGCAACTGAAAACAGACAGAGGTATGTTGAAATTGATTTGGATCAATAGGCAAGTTGGATCAACCGGCTCACAGCCGTGACAAATGAAAATGGAGGACATAGATTGTGTTATTTAACACAAATAGAAAAATATATAAAACAAGAAATCAACAAAACCAAACAATTTCTGTCAGACACATGTTAAAAGTGTCGGACAAAACTAAGTTCGAATTAATAACGACATCAAAATAAACAAACCAAAATCAAGAAAAATGCAACCAGCAGCACCGAACAAAGCCTAAACTTTATAGGGGAAGAACAGGTGGAAATAGTTCTGTTGATGAGTCTCCCAGCCACACCCACCGGCCAGCCACAGCAGGAAGAACGAGAGACAAAGACAGGGAAAATAGGACAAATCCTATGACATTTAGACTACATGGACACGAGATAAAGCATCAGCCGTTAGGTTTCCTGAGCCTTTAATGTGGCGAATCTCTAGCAGGTATCCCTGTAAAAACAAGCACCACCTCATCAACCTTTGATTGGGATTCTGTAAAGAACGGAGAAAAACTAACGGATTGTGATCCGTAAAAACCACCAGAGGTCAAATGCGACGAACCCGCATACACTTCAAAGTCTTGCAAAGCCCAAATCAGAGCAAGAGCTTCCTTCTCAATCACTGAATAATTAAGTTGGTAAGAATGAAACTTTCTAGAAAAGAAACCAACTGGGTGATTGATGCCATCTTCAGAAATCTGTAACAAAACGGCACCAGCACCCACATTGCTGGCATCCACTTGCAACTGAAACGCTTGATCAAATTTCGGAGCTTTTAAAACAGGACCCTCACCCAGTCATTACGGAGAAGTTAAACAAAAATGAATTTGAATGAAATATGAATTTAGATAGTAGATGTGCTACTTTCGATCACTTTTCCTGTGACACGCTGTTTTAATGACAGTGAGGAGTGATAGGCGCACAATAATTCCTCTTTAAACTAAACTGCAGATGTTATGACAAAATATTTGAGTGAGAACGATGATCAGTGATGCACACTTAACTTCGACATTATGGAAGGCACTGCTGGATTCGGTGGTCGAACGGTCCGTTGTTCAGTTTGAATAGGTCCAATGATAATAGCTTACTGTACAACCGCAGCTGCACGGAGGTGTTGATGTCGTGTGAAGGATCTTCAAACAATTACCACTGTATTTGAAGGATATAATTTGAGGAAAATGGTAAGATTTGCATGTTTCCTTTTTAAAATACTTTGTCAGTGACGCGGCGAGTCAGACAATTGTATTTACGCTGCAATAAATAAGTAGGCCTATCTGTTTCCACTAAAAATAGCCTATAAACATCCTAAATGATATGTTTACCTTATCAGTAAAACTGCATAAATTTGATTTGAATTGTTTAAAACAATTAAAATACTATTTGGCCAGTGGAAATGAATGAATCAACTCTATTCTAAAAACCTTTATCTGAAGTATACAATTATACAATTTTATGGATATTTTGATATATTTATTCTAAAACAAAGAGGATATTGGATGATTTTTTATCAGTGTAGTGTATTGCACAAATGGCATTTATAGTTCATATCTAATATTTTCCAGTGTCTTGTACCTTTGACGGTGTTAAACATGGTGTCACGTGGATGGGAACATGCATGGAAATGATATGCAGATGAGGTTATGCATAGTAAAATTAGGCGTCGTAAGCTCCATATATGGTGATTTCGGGGAGGAGACAGGGTGGAGATGCATGTACGCACAATCTTCCGTTGACTGGGATTTATAAAGGGATTTGTGCGCAGGGTCTGGCGTACGCATGGTTTTATAAATCTGATTTTCAGTAAAGAGGGGGGTGGGTTTGTTTCCAACAGCGTTTTTGAAAAACTACTTACCCCACCTTCTTTTAACCTATTAATAATTTACCTAATAATTTAACGAAGGCCTAATCCTGGCTTAATCTAAGCCCAATCTGTGAAACTGGGCCTATATGTTGTTAAAGGATTTATTCATGATGACACATTTAACTAATAGCAATTCATATATGACTTAATGTATTAATCAGACAGACACTTTATTAGTTGTTGATGTGGTAGTAATCATTAATGAATGGTTTAGTTCTTAAGTCATACATTATTATCTGTGCATTAGTTTGTGCCATTACAGTTCCACAGCACATAATCCATTAAAGTATGATGAGAGGAAAAGTTATAAACCAAGTAATAAACTGTTTACAGTGAGTTTACAACTTTTATCTTCTCTATAATAGAATATAAAAGCCATCTCATATTATTGATTTGACTATTCAATAGATTTTGGATAACTTGTCATTTATTTTTCTCTCATGATGCATACCCTAGTTGTGGTTAGTGTATTCATTAAATGTAACACTTTAATTGAACTCTGTTCAAATAAATGAAATTAATTAAAGACTTAAAGTTAATTTTGCTGATGCAAATGATGCCATCTTTCATCACTATTTCCTTCCTGTAATTATTGCTTTAAATGATTTCTCAGGGATTACAACAATGTTCTGTAAACTTTTATTAAATTAAACTCTATTTTGTTTTCTCTTGGCTTCAGGGTGAGTGGAAAAACAGGGAAGTCACTGCAGGAGGAGATTGATAAGTTCAGTATTATCCAGATTACCTCTGCTCATCCCAGATCTTCCTTGTTACAACACATTCAGAATTACATCAGAACAGAGGTGAGTTCAGTTGTCCGTAATCTGGCCCTTGTCCTCTGTGTGTGTGTCTTTACTTCCATTGAAGAACAGGCTAAACAGGCTGTTTTTATAAACCAGTTAGTGTTGAAATGTACAGAAGTAAGCACGGTCCCTGATATATATATATAATAACTTCAACCACTTTCGGTTTTTTAAGATTTTTCTGACTTATTTGTGACTTATTTTCCCCTTTTTTTGAAAGGAAACTAAACTGAAGGCAAGTCTCAACAGAGAAATTGTTGATACAAAGAAGGAAATCTACTTATCAATCCAAAACACTATTGAGAAGGAAATGGCTTCTTGCTATAAAAGTAAGTTAGCATTAAATATTTTAATTAATCACAAACTATTTATTTACATTTTTACATCGTAAACACTAGCTCTTTTTTATGTAAAGTAAAAAGGAGAAATTAAAATAATCACTGCAAGAAACACAAAACCATGGATGAAAAGTAACTGGGAAAAAAAGTCTATGTGACCAGTACAGTGACTTTGGTCTGTAATGTGTATGTTCTGTTTTATTGTCACTGAGTTTTGGTTTGCTGATTCGATTCGTAAAGCTCCGAAGCAGTGTTTTGAAATCGGCCATCACTAGATATTGTTAAAAAGTCGCCATTTTGTTTTTTGCCGCACAAAAAATATTCTCGTCGCTTTATAATATTAAGGTAGAACCACTAAACTCACATGAACGGATTTAAATATGTTTTTAGATCTTGAGATTTACAATGGCATTGCTGTCTATAGAGGCCTCGCTGAGCCAAAAATATCTTAATTTGTGTTAATAATCAATTCATAATCAAATTACTAAGCAACCACTGACAGGAATAACACAAATAGGTATCATTTTAAAGCTTAGAAACTCAGCTTTTTAATGTTGAACAAAATTCAAACCATTTTGTTCAACTCTTAACAAGTGCTGAGTCATCACTCTAAAACTGAGTGTACTGCCTGCGGGCGCCACTTAGCTATATAAAAAAAAAAAATCATATTTTTCAAAATTCCTGCCTAGATAATCACAAAATAGGTGTCATTTGAAAGCTTAGAGTCTGAACTTCACAATGAATGTAGCCAATTTGATGAACTCTTAAGTACTGCTGAGTTATTTGCTAAAAAAAAACAATAAAAAAAAACCAAAATCATAATTTATGATTTTTTTTTTTTGTACTATGTACTCCAATGTGTCAAAAGCATCATACAGCTCAGATTATCATGTGTTATATGTCATGTGAAAGGTCTCACGGAGTAGAATACAACTGTTTTGGGCTTTGACTTGATTGTGGAAAATTGGACAACATTATTTACAGCAGATTCTCACGATTAAAATGAGTCCAACATCAGCATAATCCAATAAGCCGATCACGAGATACTGATCATGAAATTACGACACGGGCGCACAGATGCTAACTAAAACTAAAATGTAGCTATGACATGGCATTTTAGCTTATAACGTCATGAAACATGCATAGATCGTAGAAAACATCCTTACTTACAGTGGATTGTCCAGATTGAAATGAGTCCAAGATCAACATAATCCAATAAGCCGATCACAAGTTACTCCACGTGAAAGAACGATTTAAAAAGTGCCCATCAGGGGGCGCCAGTGGATAAACAAAAAGGTTACCTTGGTTCCAAATGCTGTAACTTTTTATTTCTTTATGGGATCACCATGAAATTGGATCCAGATACAGCTCACATAGAGGAACATCGCCAAAAAGAATTTTTTACTTTCTGAGTTATGGTCAAATATATGTACAATTTTCCTTGGGCAAACTTTTTTTGTCTTTATCAGCCGTTTCTCAGCATGAGAATGTCCAAATTTAATTTTTTCAAACGATACAAACCCTTTGACTCTCCTTGCTATAGTTTTGGAGTTACGAGTCTTTACTTTTTTGTGTCACTCAGAAAAAAAACCTCTAAAAATACCCTCAGGCCTTAAGGCCGGGGTTAAGTTGTTAAAGACCTGCTGGTAAGGATGTAGGTTTAACTCATGTGGCAATGTATGAGCTGTTATTATTACTGTATGTGACAGCAAGTGTAACCTGACTCATTTGGTGAATGCCAATTACGTGACACAAAATACAGTATTTGATGGCAAAAAGAAGTTACTTTAATGCATTTTGTTCAAAGAAAGCCAGTTGCTTTTCATCAACAATACTGTTGATTCAGTCAGATCAGTAGCTTTTTCACTACTATTTTCACAACTATGTTCACTAAGTCCACTGTAAATACTTTTTTTTTTTTTCGCCTTTGTTCTGATGTGTCTCCATGAGAAAGGCAATGAATAAATACTGGGTGTTGCTTATTTTAGAAGCTGCAGCAGTGACTGGAATCGGATCCATGAAGAAAAGGCAAGAAATGTTGATAACCACAGTCAACGTGCTAAAACATGACATGTTCAACAAGGCACAAAAGGAAGTGCTCAGAAAGCTCAATTACCTAAAGGTACTGATCTTACCCTCATTGAGACAGGCATGTATTAATTTGTACAATGACTAAATTGAATCTTCTCTTTCTGTTTGTAAAGCTGTACATAAATGATACTCTTAAATCAGAACTGAAGAAATCAATGGAGCTCTCACTGTTACAAACCAGCAAAATCACATTAATGGGTAAGAGAGAATGTAATCCTGTTACACCACAGAAACAAGTAAAGAATTATAGACTTATTATTCCCAATCACTACCTTCTCTTAATCATCACAAGCACTAAAATGAACAACATCCTGTATTATGGCTTTTCTAGATGTTTCCAGAGAGACTGAACAGCTAGAGAGACTGTCAGGACAACTGGAGAGACTGTCAGAGCAATAAAAGGCCCAAGAAAAACGGCACAATTGACACACTGCTACCACATACATAATATTTTTTCCACTCAAATATGTCGTAATAAAACGAAACGTAAGACAGAGCTGTTATGGTGAAAAAAGCCAAGAGAAATAAATACTGGGATTGATCTATGATATCACCCCAAGATTTACACTTGGTCAAAAGTGTGGCTTGTCATTAAAAGTAATTAAATGTTTTATAATCACTGAAACTATAGCGAGAGGCTGAGCACTGTTAAAATCATATTACGCAAAAAACATTTTGAACTACTATGTTTAGACACACACACACACACTTTTGATCAAGTATAAACCTTGGGATGATATCATCAGTACAGATCCAATAGATCAATCCCAGTATTTCTCTTGGCTTTTTTCATCATAACAGCTCTGCCTTATAAACACTGAGTTACAGCAGCCAGAGAAACACTAACGTTAAAAGACTAGCAAACACTATCCACCATGACGGTGACATCAAACTTTATTATTTTCAATAAATCATCCATATACATCTGTTAATTCTCAATAAGAACTTAATCTGAAAATAATCTGGTTAGTAATAAGTGTAGCTGGTAATGATGTTTTTGTTGTTTAACCCTCCTCTGCTGAGATCTTCAGGGATTGTTGAGTTTTGTGGGTCATCATTGTGCTGAAGAGTAGAGCCTGTGTTTCAAGCCAGAAGAAGACCTACCAGAGTTGTTAATATGTTACATGTTGGTTTATTTAAAAGGCAGTAACTGTATTCCAGTGATGTTCATCAAGTACTTTGAGCAATATTTTAACTTTGAGTACTTAGTTCAGTCAACTTAAAGATTTAAGTACTCTGAACTTAGTTTGTAAAACTTACTCTTTACTATGTGGTAGTTAGTTTTATCAATTCAAAATGACGAGTTAACTTACTTTCCAAATTTAAGGCAATCGGTTTCCTTAAGTTTTTTATGTAAACCCAACAGTTTATTTAAGCTAAGTAAATTCAGCTAATTACATTTTACAGTGTAGAAACTGCATATTTACAAATGGGGATATACGGCAATAAAACAACCGTGTTCATTACTCCCACCCACACTGACTGTTATATGCTATTATGAGGGGTCCTTGCTAAATTTTCTACCTTATAAGTTTTAGAAAGTTTGGTTTAGATGAAATATCTGTGATGAACCGTACACCAAATCACAACAATCTCATGCTATGGTCAGTGCCACTGATACAGGCATCGAAATGTATTTTACACTATATTTGCTTCTGCTTTTCGAGCGCGGAAGTGTGATAAAGGCACTGATCTAGGCTATAAAAATTCTCTATTATAGGTTAAAGGTATTTCGTACACATCACGTAGAAAATATGTAGTTTTAACGACATATCTCGTTATTACGAGAACATTTCGTTTTAACGAGAAAAAGATGTAATTTTATTGTCATTATTATGACATAATTGAGTTGAAAAAAATATTATGCATGTGGCAGCATACATAACATTTTAATTAATGTTTTTACAACAAATGTTATCTTTTTTTAAATATTTTTTTATTTCTTTTTTATTCACTTGAGTTGGTATATTTTTCATAAGTGTTTGTTTGGTGGAAGTTGTGTTTTTCTTAAGTCGTTTCACAAGTTTTCAGCCCGAGCTTTGATATAGCCCCCATTGGGACTACTAATGCTTGGAGAGATTAGAGCCTTCAGTTTCGAGATAGGTCTAACCGCAGAACCATACGTCACAGCAGTCTGAGGACAACAGCGCCAGGCCAGCAGTCTGAGGCTGGAAGTGGACAGAGCAAGGCATCTTAGTAGGCATTTAGAGCTTTTTAAAGTTTAAAACCATGTATATTTCAAGTATTTTTTTTAAAACTATCTAACTGAAATAATAGATAACTGCAAACGGCATGGGTGACTTGCATTTGTGTGAAGGTACCATTGGCATGGAGGCATATATTTGGATTGTACAGAGACATAAACTGCCATCAAGATGACATCTTTCCTGGGTAGCAAGACAAAGCCAGGCCTCATTCTGCACGTGATACATCAGAGTGGTTTCTAGACACTCTACACCGTAGAGTGGATGTGTCTGACTGCCTGCAGTCCAGATCTGACTCTTATTGATAATGTATGGCCCATCATGAAAAGGAGAATCAGACAACGATGACCACAGACTGTTGTGCAGATATCTTGTATCAGGCGAGATTGGGTAAAAAATCCACTTGCAAAACTTTTTACAATTCTTATCCTCAGTTCCCGAGCAATTGAAAAGTGTAATTAAAAGAAAGGGTGATGTGACACGGTGGTAAACATGCCTCTGTCCCAACTTTTCTGCAGTGTGTTGCAGCCATCATAATCAAAATTTGTTACTTACAAAATACACTTAAGTTAGTCCGTGAAAACACTGGAAATCTTTTCTTTGTACATTTGTCAGTTAAATAAAGGTTAAAGAGAATTACCAAATCACAGATTCTTGATTTTATTGCATTTTACAACTTTTCTGGAATTGGGGTTGTAGATTATATAGCCAGTTTCATTAGTGAGCGCCGTCGCGAGCAGCAGAGCAGCCTGCCTCTTGCCAATAATGCCTTTTTATTGTGGTGGTGATAATAAACGTTTAAACTAACATTGTGATATGCTTGAAGTTTTTTATATCTATGGATTTTATTGTAGGCAAGTCAAGTGTTGATTTGAGAGGCTAAACTGATCAAACATGTGGTTAACTCACTGTCAGACGCTGGCCGCTTCGTCACTTTAAAAAACAAAAACTTTCATTTAACAAACAAACGAAAAAACGCTCCAGTGTATTTATGTGAACATTACTTTAAAATATATTTTAGGTATATTTTAAACTGTGTGCTTTAAAATGGTAATTGTAACAATGCACCGAAAGTATATTTAAAAAGTACATTATTTAATATCCTGAAGTTGTAGTGTATCTAAAGTTAAATTTGAGTATACTTTTTAAGTTTACTTATTCATGCTTGGAATTAATTTCATTATTTGTGCATATTTCTTTCAGAAAGTGTTAAAATGTATGACCATTTTTAAATATCTGCAGTGTAGCCTACAATTTGCAAATATGTGTAAATGTGTTTAATAAGTTTACACCATAGACTGTAAAAAAAAAAAAAAAGGTTTACATTGGCAGAAAAGAACCATCGTACACACTATATTAAACACTAGCAGCACAAGTGCATGCAAGAAAATATGAGTTGAGTGGTTTATCGGTCTGTGACCAATCAGATTTTGCTGCTCACTGCCTTCAGCCAATCAGAGCTGCTGACGTCACGGTACTCGTCTGAATCCCCCTCGCTCACTCACAGGAGGTGTGCAGGTGAAGTACAATGTCGCAATGCTTTATGAATTTAATAAAACATTGAAAGCGCAATACAGTGTCAAGCTTGGGAATTCGGACCAGTTCAATCAAGTGACGTCGCAGCCTGACCTTGATGGTGACGACAACCGGCTAGGAATAAAATGGCCTACGTGATCCCGGAAAGAACCTATTTGGAGGCAAGTTGTAGTCTACACTGTAAAAAAAATATCCAAATTTTACAGAAAATAACTGATTTTTTTTTACAGTCATTTTCTTTTATTTTAAATTATATTCAAAACTCTGTAAAATTACAATGTATGTAAATTATCAACTCAGCTGTTATTTTATGTATTATGACATTAATGAAAAATTACAGTATAATTCACATATTTTTTTTTACAGAAAATTTACTGTATTTTTTTTATACAGTATTTTTTCTGTTTCTTAAATTACAAACAAATGTATGTAAAATTACAAAAATAATCAGTAATTAAACAGTAAATTGCTGTAAAAAAACGGCCAAATTTCGACAGGAACATGTTTTCCATTAACAATAATATACCGTAGAAAACAATGCATTCTGGGTAATGTGACGTTTTCGAGAAAGTAATATACTGTGAATTAACAGCGCTCTAATTCGACACTCTGAGGCTGTGTTCAAAATCACACCCTGTAAGTAAATGAAAACACGTGTGTGAATTCAGACACTGATGAACACCTGCTGTTAAGAAGCAGAATCAATGAAGGAAAGAGAAACAACAAGAACAGAAAAAGATTAAATCAACTGAAGATCAAAGAAGACATTAAATCTCTCAAGATCTGATTAAACAACTCCACAAACAGCATTACCAGCTTCACTTATTACTAACCAGACTGACTTTATTTCTGTCACACATCTACAGAAGTTCTTATTGAGAATTATTGTTTCGTTTGACGTTACCATGATGGAGGTCAGTGTTTGCTTTAGTTGTGCTCTTGACCCTTGATTATTTAACATTAGTTAGTGATTTGAAATCGGCCATCACTATATAGGTCGTTATTTTGTTTTTTTGGCACACCAAAAATATTCTCGTCACTTTATAATATTAATACTGAACCACTGTATTCACATGAACTGATTTAAATATGTTTTTAGTACATTAATGGATCTTGAGAAAGGAAATGTCATTGCTGTCAATGCAGGCCTCACTGAGCCATCGGATTTCAACAAAAACATCTTAATTTGTGTTCTGTAGATGAATGAAGGTCTTATAGGAACGGCATGAGGTTGAGTAATAAATGACATTATTTTCATTTTTGGGTGAACTAACCCTTTAACATGAGATTGGCCGAAACTGTGTGTGTTATGTTCCCTTTAAACCATCTTCAACTGGTTCAAAATGTGGCCGCTAGACTTTTAACAGGCACTAGTAAAAAACAGCATGTAACACCGGTTTTAGCCTCACTCCATTGGTTGCCAGTCCAGTACAGAATTGATATGAAATGATTGATTATTGTATATAAAGCATTGCATAACTTGGCCCCGCCATATTTAGTACAACTCCTTCATATTCATAAACCCATCTAGGTCTCTCAGATCGGCAAATCAGATGATCCTAGACATTCCAGGAACCAGACTGAAACTGAGTGGTGACCGGGCATTTGCAGTGGCAGCTCTGGAATAATCTACCTCTACATCTTAGACTGGCTCCTTCTCTAGGTTATTTTAAACGAAACCTGAAATTACATTTTCTGGATTTAGAGTTTGGTTCAGTAGGTTAATTAGCAAGAGGCTCTTAGCAGATGTTCGTAAGTCATTGTTTGTCTGAAAGTTAATTTTATTTGTGCACAGCACATTGGTCAACATTATGTTGTTTTAATTGTGCTTTATAAATAAATAAGTAAAAATGTCTTCTCATAGATTGTAAGCTGGTATCATCTGTCTCTGCTTTCTAAATGCTCTTGTCTGGCTCACTAGCTCTTGTGGCTCCAGTTCTTAGTCTGAGTCTGATCCGCTGAGTTTGATTCACAGCTCCTTGTGAATCACCTTATCCATGGACGCGTTAAAATATCCCAGAGAAAAAGCTGGCTAACGTTTTTATCAGTACTGCACCAATCAATAAGCTCATTGCATTCCATATGAATTTTAATGAGAAAGCTGGTTAGTCATGGCCACATAGTTTTCATCTTATAAAAATATAGTTAATGGAAGCTAAGGTAAACATTTTATACTGAAACATATTGAAGAAAACACTCTATAAAGAATGTTTCTCTGTAATGCTATATATGTTTGTTTCTCTGTACTCTTAACATGTAAAATCACAAATGAACATTTGAGGACATACTCGATTAACGTTTAGCGGACTGCATTGCATCATGAGATTGGACTTGTCATTGTGTTGTTAGTGCCATTATCTTACCTGTGGGCACACCTGTGGGCTAAATGTGCCACCTGGCTCAGAATACAACCCAGAGACGAGCGAGTCTGTTTAAGGGCCAAACTTAATGGTGTCGGGCCTCGGGTATCCTTCTGGTCCTGTAAACAAGACATGTTTAGTGTGAAGCCAACAGTACAGCAGTGAATCAGTGGAGAAAGCATAAATTACATATGTTTAGAGGCTGCTAGAGGTTTGCTACTTCCTCTCTCTGTGCCCTTAATTTAAAAAAGACGGGTCTTTTTCTACTTGTGAGTCTGTCAATAAAATGACTAAAAGAACAATCAGGTAAACTTACCACCGACTCGTAATGGATAAACTTGTGGTAAACTTGGACATGCGGATTGGACTATCTGAGCCATTAGCATCCGCACAACACCCTCTTCTAAGCATCCACTGTAACGACTAAGGAAAGAGTTCAGCGTTCACAAGGCTCAGGATACTCCATAACCAGAATTGTCTGTTCTGAGTCTTCAAACCACTCAAGTAGTTGTATAATGTGGGGGCTGGGAGATTCCTTCATCAGCTGCATCAGAACCACTTCTAAAACGATTTGGTAGGGATAGCCAGGCTGGAGAAAAAGTGTTCAACAGCAGGTTAGCTGGAGGACATATTCTTGTTATTTTAATATTATTTCTATTCATATATTATCTATACTGTTGTGGATACATCTTTTAAAGTTCTATTTGGTGCTCCAAATATACTATACTTACAAGAACTTCACTTCTTCATAGAGAGCAACGGACGGCCCGCAGGTCCGTTGCGTAGGCGATGTGACGTCCGACCCAGGTGAAGACGACGGTCCGAGGCAGCTCCGTGAAGCCGATGGCTCGAGGGTCCCAGCAGATGACGAGGGAGGGAGGAGCGTAGGTGAAGGAGTCAGGGTGACTGGTTGAGGAGGAGAGACGAGAACAGATGCTGGAGACGGAGAGACGAGAACAGATGCTGGAGACGGAGCCACGGGATCCTCACGCCCTGGAGGAGATGGCTCACAGTGGTCCCGCAATGTAACCACGTCACTGAGAGGAGGTGATGGTGGTGTAGCGGGACAGATGGGTGACAGCTCAAGCAGGACAGCAGACTTGGTTGGGATCAGGGAAGAAGGCTGAGAAGGAAATTCAGTGAATACTTCCAAGAGGGGGAGTGGAAGAGAGAGGCTGGTAGGGATAGAAGAGCCCAGTATAGAGTTTTCAAACAGCAGGAGATTAGTAATGTTGTCAGTGGACTCACTCTCAGTGACGGGCGGGTGGGGGGGGCTTTGGTCCTGCTCGTTGTCCTCGACACCTACTCACTCCCTTGACACTGGAAGGGACCCCCGACTCGAATTTCTCCTCAGTTGGAAATACCTCAGGCTCCAGGGTGATGTCAAGCTCGGTCGCTCCTCCTGGTGCGGGCTCTGACGTCACGGCAGGGTCGTCGTTTCCATCGGCGGTGGGTCTCTGGTTGGGAACTGGGTTTGTAGGCGTTCCGGATCGGGGCAGCTTGAATTCCACGCATTTCAGCATGGCCTCCCTTCAGTTTAAGCTGGTGGTATCTGGAAGCTTACAAGGTCCATTGTAGCTCGCCCCGATCCAGTACATCTTCCTTAGTTCCTCATCCTCCAGCTGGCTGTTGATGGCGAAGAACTTCACTTCTTCATATCCAGTTTTATTTATGAATTTGATGGCGACCTGTGCTTCAAAAGATGGAGAGCATAGGTCAACAACTTGTATATAACAAACATGAATTCTTTTTACTTTATCAAAACAGTGAACACAGATCTACACTGATCCGCAATCGCTGTACTCACAAAAAAGAACGAATCAGTGTGTGTCAACTGTGATCAGACTTCCGAATTCCCATTTTGACACAGCCAAAGGATCCCCGTCCCAGCTCACCAAGCACATCATATTTCGAATGTACTGAAAGACAAATGACAGCATGTTAATGTAAGTATGATTCTTGTTGTGCCTGAGGAGACAGAATAAAAAGAATGTGGATGGGTCTTTTCAATTCAGATCAGCTACTATAGGATGACGTAATCTGAAATCACAATCCACATAACAGCATGAAGGAGGTATGGGACGGTATGAAAATAATCACAGGATGCAGCTCTTCAACAGGTTTGACCATTCCAACTCATTCACACCTCATAACGCTGCACCCAACCCAAAGTTTCAAAACATGAGTTGGACATATGACGGAGTATTTCTATGCCAAATATACTACTAGCAGTTGTGGACACGTTTTTTTTTTTTTGAGTATGGCCTGTATCACGTCAAAAAGCCAGGCAGAATTCCTTGTATAGGCACTTCTCCCTGATAAGCATACACACACACACACACACACACACACATAAATGTGCTTTGTTCAGGATACGGAAGCCGAGAGATTTGTCCCAATTCAGGGGCTGCACACTTTGAAGGCTGCATACATCATCGAGGCAGTCCCATTTAAGAAAAATAACTGTTAGATTGCAAAGTAAGAAAGAAATTACAGTATTTTACACCTCACAATGAATAGTCAATTTTATTATGGTTACTTCTCTTAAATAAGACATCCTCGATGACGTACGCAGCCTTCAAGCCTGTCAACAAAGGAGTTTGTTTTTGGTTGTGAGGGAAAGATGACCTTTTTCAGCTTCCCATGGAACCCAGCGTTAAGGGAACAGTGGATGAAGTTTGTTTTTCCAGGGCCGCAACGGAGTTGTGCACGTATGTTTGCTTGTTCCCGGGATTTCCTTGATGAATGCTTTTTAAACAAGTCCCAGTTTGGCCCTGGATTTGCAGATCACGGGTGGTGAGTAAAGCTGCATCAGATGTGTTTTGTTGGCAATCGGCGTGCAAGTGCATAAAATGTAAACACGAATGTTTTTGTTCCCTTTTTATTTATAATGATGCCAAAGCTTGCAGACCATTTTTACGCAAAAGCTGCATGTGCTCGTGACTCTTTAGTCACTCTTCAGGCACGCCTCCAGGAGCTCAGCTTTTTCGGAAAGACTTGGTACAGTGTATCTATCTTTTATAAATATGATAAAACTAAAGACTTTGCGGAGATATGAAGGATGCAACTGGCAGAAACTGTGTGTGAAACCCCCCTCTAAGAAAATTCAAAAAGGTGGAAAAATAAACAAAGAACAAAGCACTGGCCACCACTGTCTTGTAGAGATTGCACTTTAGGGGACAGCAGATGTTAAATGACCTCAGCCTCCTTAAGAAATAAATTCGGCTTTGACCCTTCTTGTACACCGTCTTCATGTGGCTCTTCCAGTCCAGCTTGTTGTCAAGCTGCACACCAAGATATCTGTGACTGGAGACCATCTCCACTTCAATGTCACGGATGGTGATCAGAATTGACTGTGTCCTCTTCCTCCTAAAATCCACAACCATCTCCTTGGTTTTTGAGATGTTAAGGTGGAGATGGTTGTGGTCGCTCCGGAACACAAAGTCCTTAATTGTTCTCCTGTACTCCTCCTCCTTCTCACCTCCCTTACTTAGACCAACAACTACTGTATCGTCAGAAAATTTCTGGAGGAAGCAGCTGCCAGTATTGTACTAGAAGTCTGCCGTATGGTAAACAGGAACGGGGCCAGAACGGTTCCTTGTGGCACCGCCATATTACTCAGGATAGTATTGGAGACACTGTTCTGCAGATGCACATACTATGGTCTGCAGGATAGTTAGTTCATATGTCACTGGACCAATGATTAATCTACCTGCATTCTTCTCATCTTCTCACACAACAATTGAGGCTGGATCATATTGAAGGAGCTTGAGAAATCAAAGAATGTGAACCTCACAGATGCATCAGGAGTGCCCAGATGTGCATAGGTCCTCTGTAGCATGTAAATGAGGGCATCATCTACACCCATGTTGGACTGATAACTGTAGAGGATCCATGTAATTTGACATGCTAGCCTTGATGTAGGAGAGGACCTGTCTTTCAAACATCTTCATAATAGGTGAGGTGAGCACTACAGATCTATAATTGTGTGGTCAAAGGGGTGTCTCTTCTTGGGAACAGGGATCAGACAAGATGTTTTCCACAGCCCAGGGACTGGTCTGGACTCTATTGCAGCTTTCATTGGCCAAGGACTGCCCAAGAGGACGTTTGACTGCCATGTAATGCAACCAATCACAGTTCGTTTTATTCCGCCTCATGTGTAGGGGCGTGAAAATGTAAAGTCGATATCCCTACAATAACAGACCAGCATGCATCTAATACATTATTTATTCAAGAATGTTGTACAAGTTTACTGCAACAATGGAGCCACGAACTACACATACTTTTGAAAATCCAGAGTTTAGTTCCTGGTAAGTGCTCATTGTCACACTTGTGAACACAATGGCGTTCTTCTTCTATGAGGGGGTTTGGCGTCACAGCATTGTTTCCAGGCGGACCGTTAAAGAACGCAACACGCACATCTCCCGGACATCCTTTAGAATTCAACCAATCAGATGATGACTTTGAAAATCCTAAAGTGTTTCCAGTTAAGCTAGTTATGCTATATGCATCAGACATTCAGCCAACGGTCCGTGGGCATGACGTCTGAGGCTGAGATTACCAGGTAGCAGACCGGATGTGATGGGCTGGGGTGACGTGGGGTTATCAAATCTATTTAAGAAACTGTTCAGATCATCAGCCAGGTTCTGGTCACTGTCAAGCAGCGAACCCCCTTTCTGCTTCATGCCTGTGATCTTTCTCATGCTAGCCCAGACCTGCTTCACTCCATCCTGCTGTAACTGTTGTTCTAATTGGCGCCTGTATGCTTCTTTCCCCTCCTTAATCTTCACCCTCAGTACTCTTTGAAGTTCTTTGACTTTTTCCCTGTCGCCCTCTCTAAAAGCCTTATTCTCATTTAACAGTACCTTCAGACTGCGTTACCCATGGTTTATTATTGGGGAAGCAGCTAATTTCTCTGGAAGGCATGATGTCATCATTACAGAATTTAATGTAATGGGTGATGAATTCTGTTGGGCTTCTTCTCTCCCCATAGATCAGTATTTTGATGTTCTGTTAATGACAGGCAGCCTCTTGACAACTGGACTGTGACAACTGAGGGGTTGGCTCATGTCGGCAACGCCTGCGTAAGAAGAAATGCCTGGCCGTACTAGCAGGTGGCAGTAGCTGAACAGCCTATCAGAATGATCAGATGGCCTGACTGACCGACGAGCTCCATCGTCGATTTAACATGTCAAATTGGCCGAAAAAAAGCCAACGAGGACCAACCAACCGACTGTGTGGAACACACTGAGAAAACTTACAGATGAACAAAAACTGCCCGACGGCGACTGTCGGCTTGGTTCCTGCCTTGAGAAGGAGAGAGATGTACCATATCATGGTCAGATTGACCAAGGGGGGCAGTGCAGAATCGTATTGTATGCATTTTTAACATCAGCATACAAGAGGTCTTACATTCTTGCTGTACAACGACATCAACAAGCAGAGAACAGAACAAAATTGATGAGAAATTTATTGTTGGTCTCCTAACATACATAACATAACGTTCTACATTGTATCGACATTTTTAGCCTGAAACAATTATCTGCAAAATCAGTTACAAGTAACAGTGGCACGGATATACTGTATCATAGCAACAAAGATTCTCAACTGAAAAAAAACGCTGTGATGTAGAAGCTCAATCGCTCACAGATAGGCTTTTTCAGCAGAGCCCGCTAAAAACGCTTTGGTGGACACGCAGCCTAACTTGAATAAACGTATGGGGTGAGTAAGTTCATTTGTGTGTGTGTGTGTGTGTTTGTCACTGGTATGAATGCAAGTAGGCCATAGAAGAAGACTCTTGAGGAGCTTGAAGGGAAATGATTTTGAGTGAGTACCTGAGGTAAGACAGCGCGAGACAGGCAGCAGCATGTTCACCCACCACACAAAGCACGCAAAGAACGCAATTGTTTGGGGCCCCCGCGATTACTACCATAATGTAATATGTTCATAACGTAAACACGCCACTGGGAACAGGCAACATTCTGCAGCTGGTGTCTTGTTTGTAGGTTCCAAAATGCAGCGAGTAATTCCTTTTGGTTCATTTGGTTTGGTTCACCAACCCGCGACTGCGTGCGCTGTATTAGTTCCACCCAGGTGACTTACTAAGCTTACTTGTAACGTTCACGTTCATCTTCACGAAAATCGTTAGTAACAGGTGAAAGATTTAGGCGTGAATGAAGAGAAACATAAGCTGTGACTGTTGACTCGATGGTGTACTCAGCAGTTACCGACCTCTCTTGTCTTTTCCTTTCCGCTTCCTTTTCATACCCTCCATGTCATTCTTTGTCTTTCTCTTGATTGGTCAACTTAATTTCATTCATGTGATAGTAATTTAAAGCGGTGCGGGTTCATCATGAAACTGCCACATAGTAATAGAATAACATAGTAAATAGTATAGCATAAATTTTAAAATGTAGTCAATAAAATAAAAATAGCAAATAAAATAGTGATAGTGAACAGTACAATGATACAATAGTATAAGTCGTATAAGAATATCATATAATATAACTGGCAGATGAGGTTTTTTGGAAATGCAGAGAACAATCCACTGACAGGCTTTCTTCAGCCTTCCTTGAGGTTTGTGTAGTCCTGGTTGCCACTGGCTGAAAGGAGTCACGATTAGATGACTGTCAGGACAGAGGTGTGAGTGAACACAGAAAAGAAGCTTTCTGTTCCCGATGTCATAGTTTTGCTCCGCCGGGGATACCTTTCTGGAGAAGTCGTGGTGGATCACCCTGCTGCTGTGACAGCACCGCCTCGCAAACCCCAGGAAACTTGTTGTAACTCTTTCACGATGGTAGGTAATGGCCAGTTGCGGATGGTTTCCACCTTCCTCTGGTCCATCTGGATGCCGTGTTGGTCTATGACGTAGCCCAGGAAATGGTGGTATGGAACTCGCACTTCTCCAGCTTGAGGTATAGATGGTGTTGGCGGAGCTTCTTGAGGACATGGCAGACGTGTTGGCGATGTTCGGCCTGGTTCCAGGAGTAAATGAGGATGTCGTCAATGTAGACTACCACGAACTGGTGGAGGAACTCCTGGAACACCTCATTCATGTAGTTTTGGAACACGGAGGGAGAGTTGGACAGGCCATACGGCATAACCCGGTACTCATAGTGTCCAGACGGTGTAATGAAGGCAGTTTTCCACTCATCCCCCCGGCATATACGAATGAGGTTATATGCGCTCCGCAGGTCTAGCTTGGAGAAGATGCGAGCTCCCCGTAGCTGCTTTAGAGCCGCCGGGACCAGAGGAAGCGGATAACTGAACTTGACCGTCTGGGAGTTCAGGTGACTGTAGTCAATGCACGGCCTCAAGCCTCCGTCCTTCTCGGCCACAAAGAAGAAGGTTGAAGCGGCAGGGGATGTCGAGGGTCGGATGAATCGTTGTTTAAGTGCCTCCTGAACGTACTCCTCCATGGCCTTCTGTTCAGGGATGGACAAAGGCAGCGGGTCAATAGCGCAGTCCTATGGCCGGTGAGGTGGTAGTTGCGTTGCCAACCACTTGCTGAACACATCCTGGAACGCCCAGTATTCAGGATGAATTTCCACTTTGAGGTCAGTTTCAAGACTTTTAATGGAGGTGCAGAGAATAGGAAGGACGGAGTTGGAAGAAGAAGATTGGAGATTTGAGGAAGACTTTCTAATAGGAGACAAACAGTTCTTAAAACATTCTTCACTCCACTTGAGGATCTCACCCGTGTTCCACTGGATGTCCAGCTGATGTTGTATGAGCCAGGGGCGTCCCAGGATGATGTCTGCGGTGGAACCTTCCAACACCATAAATGTGATCACCTCCATGTGAAGACAGCTAATGCGGAGCATCAGCGTGGGGGAGAAATGCCGGATGTGACCACAGCCCAGCGGTTTTCCTTGGATGGTTTGAATACGGAGATCCTGTTGCGACATACATTCAATTTCTGGAGAATCTGGTTGCTGATGAAGTTCCCTGCGGAGCCAGAATCGATGAGGGCTTGCGCTGAAACACAGACGTGAGAGTTAAGGACATTCTAGTGAGAGGTGCAATACGAGCGGGCAGTTGGATTGTACTCACCGCTGGGTGTGGTGTCGGATGGGACAGGCAGCGATGACATGGTCCTCCTCCCCACAGTACAGACAGAGATGTTATAGAATTCTTCTCTGACGCTCCGCACAAGTCAGGCGATAGGAACTGACCTGCATTAATTCAGGTGCTGGAAGGGCGACAGATGGTGTGGCGGGCAGAGGATTGGCAGTGGGTGTGAGGAGTGGACGTGCTGAAAAGCGCCAAGCAACATGGGGTTTTCCATCCCCATAGTATCATCATACACGACCATCAACTGTTTCACGTGAGGATTCAAGCCCTGGCGAAAGGCTGTTATCAGGGCCGTTTCATTCCAGCCGCTAACGGCTGCCAGTGTACAAAATCGGAGGGCATACATACTCACAGATTCATTACCTTGGCGTAAACTGAAGATTTAGTCGTGTACAGAGAGAGATCGGCGGTGCTTTGTCCTTCTTCAATCACCTCCCGGAAGTGACTGAAGGAGGTGATGGTGGCTGTAACTGGGGCGTTGGATTCTTAGACGGGTTGAGCCCATTGCAGTGCTCATCCAGCGAGCAGAGAGATGATGAACACTACCTGGGATCGCTCGGTGGAGAAGAGTTGAGACTGGGCTTCCAGGTAGAGCGAGCACTGTAGGAGAAACCCACTGCAATTCTCCGCTATGCCGGAGAATGTCGCTGGTCGGGCCATGGGACTGACGGCGGACGGCATGCAGGAGATCAGCTGGGACTGTGGATGACGTGCTTGTGGCAGGCTGTTGGAGTGAGGATTGCACTGCGTCAACCAAGGTGGTAAACGGGTCCGCAGTACGATCCCCGCCTGTGTCCGATGTGCTCTGCATAAGGTCTGGTCTTCTGTCAGGACACAGACGGAGGCAGAGGGGTGAATGAACACAGATGTTTATTAGAACAGAGGCACGAACACAGGTAAACAATAGATTCAGGTGAGTAGGAAAACAAGCACTTTTGCAACAGTCACTTAGCTGAAGGTAATAGAGGTTTGTATTTGCAGGTAGAGGAATCAACGTGGAGCAGACGGTTGGAGACGGAAGACGATGTGAAGAAGACACAGGAAGATGCAGGTAAGTAGCGGGTAAGGAGTCCAGGTACATATAACGAGACCAGACAATGATGTGAAGGGAGCGAGAATCTTTATAGTGTCCTGGGTGATGGGATGCAGGTGCAGGTGATTAGTATTTGGGAGACTGTGAACTAGTGGGAGGAGCGTGGCAATCTGGCAACGATGCGTTGGTGGGTGCTTGGTGTCCTGTCAAAGTCCTCTGGCTTCATTGCACATAAGACTCACTTGCGATTTAGATTAGTTCATAATATAAATTATAATATAATCTCAGACTTCATAAGAATCATGTAAACTTATAAAAAATTATTTAAGTTTCAGTTTTCATAGCTAACTAGTGTTATCGCTAGGCTATTAATAGTCTGTCTTTGGCGGCCAACTAGCCATCAAAATAATGTTACAATGACCAAATACAACCAGAAACAACTGTTCAGACTGTGAAAAGTAATTACCCGAGATCTGGTTTGGATTGTGCAATGGTTTGTAAAACCTCAAAATAGTCAGGCATCTTTTCTTCAGTCCTCATATGAGAGTTATGGATAATAATATATAATGTACATATAATGTGCTAACAGTAACAAAAATATTCAAACAATCTCATAGCATTATTTAATTCAGTGTAAATGATTTAATTTGATTGGTAACAGACCTGTCTTATTTTTCTAATTGTATTTATTAAACAAATGTAAAAATCTGAAATAAAAGATGAAGCATACATTTAATAAGATTGGGAAGAAAATTGCTCTTTATAAAGGTAAAAAAAAAAAAAGTCCTTAAATATCACAAATATGCAGATTTAAATATGCAAAAGCTGATACTGTTGAGTATATTGCTTTATATCACAAAAAAGTACTATTTTTGCCAGACAAGCAACTTTTTTGCTCTGACAAGTGAGTGACTGATTTACTTGTCCAAAGGACAAGCACAGGACAAGGCTTAATGTCGAACTCTGTATTTTGTATTTTTATTCTCATTTAGGCCTACAGAAAGATTCCATTCCAAAAACTTGGTGGGGCATAATATTGTAGTGTTTACGTGATTTTTGTATTGCCTTATAAAAAATAAATAAATTTTAAAAAAAGACCACAAGACAATAATAACTAAATTTACACAAAAGATCCAGTTGAAAAGTTTGCATATGCTTGATTCTTAATTCTTAATAGTGTGTGTTGTTACCTGGATGATCAAAAGCTGCAAACATTCACTGATGCCCAAGGCAACACAACACATTAAGGCCTGGTTTCACAGACAGGGCTTAGATTAAGCCAGGATTAGGCCTTAGTTCAATTAGGACATTTAAGTAGCTTTTATAAACATGCCTTAGAAAAAAAAAAAAAAAAAACATTACTGGTGTGCATTTTGAGACAAATCAATGGCACCCACATATTTTAAAATACAGTGGTGGTTGGTGGTCAGAATTATTGGCACCCTTGGTAAATATGAATAAAAGATGACTGTAAAAATAAATCTGCATTGTTTATCCTTTTGACCTTTAATTCATAAAATTGGCAAAAATCTAACCTTTCATTGAAGGAAAAGAATTGCAGGTGAAAAATCACATTATGAAATAAATGTTTTTCTCTAAAACACGTTGGCCACAATTATTGGCACCCTTTTTTCAATTCTTTTTGTAACCTCCTTTTGCCAAAATAACAGCTCTGAGTCTTCAACTATAATGCCTGATGATTTTGGAGAACACCTGACAAAACCCACCCATCTGGTGGGTTTGCTGCCAAAAAGCTGCTTTTTTAGTTCTACCTGACAATTGAAGCCGGTCCCGTTTGAAGTTCCAGTCTTGTCTGACAGCTGAATATGCTGGAGTTTGTTTCTGGATGAGCAAGGAGGATTTTTCTTGAAGCCCTCCCGAACAACTTGTGGGATGTTTTTTTAGGCTTTCTGAGACTCAAGACTCAACTAATCTCTGCAATTCTCCAGCTGTGATCCTTGGAGAGTCTTTGTCCACTCAAACTCTTCTCCTCACCATGCATTAGGACGATTTAGACACACGTCCTCTTCCAGGCATATTTGTAACATCTTTAGTTAATTGGAACTTTTTAATTATTGCCCTGATGGTGGAAATGGGGATTTTCAATGCTTTAGCTATTTTCTTACAGCCACTTTCTATTTTGTGAAGCTCAACAATCTTTTGCTGCACATCAGAACTATATTCTTTGGTTTTACTCATTGTGATGAATAATTAAGAGAATTTGGCCTTTGTGTTTCCTCATGTTTATACTCCTGTAGAACAGGAAGTCATGGCTGGACCATTTCATGCTCATGATCACCCTGGTGTGCTAACAAATGTAAATATGAATGGGAATATACTTCAGCGATATTTTACTCATAAAAATTCTAGGGGTGCCAATAATTGTGGCCAGCGTGTTTTGGAGAAAAACATTTATTTTATAACGTGGCAGAAGATCCGACCCAAGAGAGTGAAAGTTTGGCTGTGTTTTTCCTGCCTTTTTGTTTTGATCGGTTTTTCTTTTTTCTTTTTTTCCCTCTCTCTCTTTATATGGATATCCCTGCTGTTCACCTTCTGTGTTTGGAGCAGGGGGAACTTTAGAGGATCGTTTTATAAACTGCCTTTCTACCATGTGAGCTTGAACGCCACATGCTAAGCGCAGTTATCCGGAGAAGGTCCTCTGAAAAATTTCAATGCCTTTGTGGAGTGGCTGCTGGTGAGCTGTAACTCGCCACTTACCATCTGTCTTGGAGAAAAGGGTCTCGCCAGCCCCACTCCGAACACAGAGCCTGGCCAACAACCATCCCGCTGCACTAAACACTCACACAAGCCATCACCGAGTGGAGCAACAGAGCTGAGGATCGCCACGGAGTCAGAACTTCCTTATATATCCGACCAGGTGCATGAGCTGGCTCGTGAGGGAGTTTACAGTGGAGAGCGAGGGCATGGAGGAAAGCCCAGCCCACTGTACCACCACTAAAGGGGTGAACAGAGGCTGGACTCAAAGGAACTGGACTTAATAGACTTCTATGCTGAGATACCCTGTCTTCTGTCATCGTACGAATTATCGGTCTGTCCTGAACTGTCTGTCTGTCCGTTTCCTACCTCAGAGCTTATGCTTGAACCATCTGTCTGCCTGGAACCGTCTGTTTGTCTGTCGTTCCCCTGTCCGTAGCACTCCCGGTGCTGGGTGTTACGATATTGTGTTTGTGGGCGGCACACACGGTCCCTGAACTCCAGACCCCAACTTCCACCCAGCCTCCTTCTTCCACCTCCTCCCATTATCACTCATTCCACATCCCTGCCTCCGCTGCTTCCTGTCAGTCCCTCAGCTCACCCTCAGTCCACCATCGGTGATGTGGGCTCACCGTGGCTCTGCCAGTCTCCAGCTCCATCGTGGTCAGTGGATCCTCCAGCGACCACTTTGGCCCTTCGGTCCATTAGCTTCACCTTGGCTCCTACCTCCCTCATCTCCACCATGGCCAGTCAGCCCACCAACTTTGCCAGGCTCCCTTGTCCCTTTGGCTCTGCCTTGGTCATTTGTGGGCCTGCATTCCTCCAGCTTCGTCTTGTCCCTCTGGCTCCGTTGGGCTCCTCACTCCCTCTAGCTCCACCTTGGTCCTCTGTCGCTCCGGCTCCACCAAGGCCTTCTGGATCCCTGCCTTCGCCTCGGTCACCAGAGCCTTCGGCATTGCAATGTCCCTTCCGGATCCTCAGCGTTGCCTTGGTTTGTTGGCTCTTTTCGGCTAAACCCTGGTCTCCTCTTCCACCTGCTCCATCACCACGGCGCCTTCTAGGAGGGGGCATTCTGTCACATGCTCAAACCACCAAAGACTCTAGCTGTTTCTCAATATACGTTCTTGTCTGTACCTGTGTTCTGGTGGACTTGTAAAATGTCATTAGTTGCTGCCTAAGTACTGTTCCAGTTAAAAGTTCGCATCTAGCCAAGTACAGTTCAAAACCCCGGATGTGTTCTTGATCCACCCCTTTTATCGAGGATGCATCGAAAGGTGACTTGTGTGGACTTGAGACAGCCAGGTATCCCAGAATGCATCTCGCAATAACCAGTAAGTGTCATAGTAAAGGAGAAAACCTGCGTAATTTAAACATATTACTGTTTTTATGTCTTTATATATAGTTTTACAGGTGAGAATGTACTGGTTTAAAGCTCAAATCTGTGGTTTATTGATATAGTGCCTGTTTCAAATTTTGTTGAGCCTGTTGTGAGATCCAGGCAATCACCGGGCACTCAGCGAGAACAAGAACAGCCTTACCTCGGCTAATCCTTCTGATGTTTGCCGCTGGCTCTGATGTCTCTGTAGTGGTTAAACATGAGATATACTTCGTCTTTTGTACATCTAACGGGTGATCTTTGGTCTCATGAATCTATAATTTGTTCCCTGGCAAATCGTTTTGGCTGAGGGCAAAGTGAAGTTTCATAACTTTATATATTTAGGCTATTTAACTTTACCGTTGTAGCTTACTTAAGCACTGACTTTGTATGTTTGACTGAATTGTTTGCTCTATTTCTTATTGTATAACTTCGTATACCTTTTACTTATACTTGATGTTATCAAGAACGCTGCTGTACCATTTGCAGAATCACCAAAACATCGTGAAGACAGTATATCTTTTTAAGGGAAAAGCTCTATTTGGGGGATTTAAGCTCTTTGCATCTGGCAACCACAAGCATATCCCAAAGAAAAAACACGTTTTCAGGATAAATAACAAGCGGGCCAATATTGTGACGATTATTTGTAATCAATCGAGAGAAGCAGATATAGTTATCGCGATTAAAATACGTTTAATTAAAACTAAGACTTTCAAATCACATGAGCCAATATTTTATTCACAATAGAACATAGATAATGTAACAAATGTTTAAACTGAGAAATTTTACAATTCTATGCACAAAATTAGCTCATTTCAAATTTGATGCCTGCTACAGGTCTCAAAGTAGTTGGGACGGGGGCAATAGGGATAACCACACCCTGAAGAGGATTGTGAAACAAAACCATTTAAAAATGTGGGGGAGACTCATAAAGAGTGGACATAAAGAAGAGCTGAAGGCCACTATCAGAGCAACCTGGGCTCTTATAACACCTGAGCAGTGCCACAGACTGATCGACTCCATGCCACGCCGCATTGCTGCAGTAATTCAGGCAAAAGGAGCCCCAACTAAGTATTGAGTGCTGTACATGCTCATACTTTTCATGTTCATACTTTTCAGTTGGCCAAGATTCCTAAAAATCCTTTCTTTGTATTGGTCTTAAGTAATATTCTAATTTTCTGAGATACTAAATTTGGGATTTTCCATGGGAACGGAGCGATATAAGCGCCACGTTACACGTTATAAGTCCCATGGAGGAGCTCCGGAAGGATAAAAGGAGGAGAGACGACCAGGAGGACCAG
The DNA here is from genome assembly GCA_037101425.1 of Elopichthys bambusa. Lineage (NCBI taxonomy): Eukaryota > Metazoa > Chordata > Actinopteri > Cypriniformes > Xenocyprididae > Elopichthys > Elopichthys bambusa. Next base: position 2,779,505 of record CM074444.1, read on the forward strand.
GCCTGGATTTTATGTTGTTGTTTTGTTTTCATTCATGAGGAGGACTGCCACTTTACTTTTGTTTTTTTGGTTCCCACCTCCTTCTTCCCTTACCCGAAACCCAGAAGGAAGGAGGAACGCACTGCCAAAGATCGCACACCGCTGTGGGAAATCCGCGGTGCCATCGAGCTGAGCAGAGTCTGACGGCATGGACGCTCGAGGCGGTGGGCTGGAGTAACCTGCTGGCGGGACGGATGCTGCCTCGCTGCCGTTCGCCTGGGTTGTGGAGGGGTGGCTGCTGTCCAACAGGGAGCGGAGGAGTTGCCGGCGTTTGCCTGAGGCCGGAGCCTTTTGCCGTCCGCCATGATGGGGAGGAACAGAGAAAGGGGGACTCATTGCCGGGTGCGTGAAGCCAGAGGAGTTGCCGTCCACCAGGCAGCGGAGGAGTGTCGAGCCATCCACCGAGGGGTATCCGGCGCCACCACCAGGCATCGCGGAGGAGTTCACCCAGCTGGTAGAGGACCGGATGGCAGTGCGTTTTGGGAACCAGACCAAGATTTATTTTTCTTCTCTCCCCTCTCTCGTCTCTCCTCATCCTTCCGTCTCCTTCTCTCTCGCTTCATCTGTCCTTACCCCCAGGTGCTGCGAGAGGTTATGGGGGTAAGTGACAAGCAGGGTGCAACCGAGAGCCGTGGGAACGAAGCGAGTGCTAATGAGCATCACCTGCCCACCACACAGGTCTCGAGTCCCACAGAGGAGCTCCGGAAGGATAAAAAGAGTGCCGGCAGTGCAAGATGAGAGAGGACCAGGCCTGGATTTTATGTGGTTGTTTTGTTTAAATTAATGCGCCAGTCGTCCGTTATTTATATAAATATTTTTTTAAATAAATGTTTTTTCTTCTTCTTTTGCAAAGTGCATGTAAGCTGTGCTTGGACCCGTATTTGCATCTATGTACATATACGTTCTTTTCTATTTTTCTTAGGACTATTTTTTCTCAGGACGCATGAATCCACACATGGGAATTCACTTACTATGGGTTCCTCGTTTTGACTCTCTGGCTTCAGGAGCAAAACTTGGAACCAGTCATGGTCGAGGATCTTGTCCAAGTCAATCCTCTTGGTTGGATCTTTTTCCATACACGAAGAGATCAGTTCTTTGCTTTCTGTGAAGAAAGTGGGGAGAGATGTCTGATTATTATTGTTTTATACTTTGTGTAACTGATCACATTATTTTAAGCTGTAATGAAAGGTCCACATGCTCTTACCTTTGGAAATTTCTGCTTTTCTCAAGATGTTGGCAAGGGCCTCAGGTTTCACCTTGTAAGGGTACTTCCCAAACAGCAGCACAAATAACAGTACGCCTAAAGAATATACTGTTGCCGGCTTGGCGTGGAACCTCCATCTTCTGTAGAAAGCCTCAGGGGGAGCGTAAAGTTTTGTACCTGGAAGAAAGAACAAGATTTGTATTGCAATGAATTTCTATTTCTACAGCTTTTTGTCTATTTATTCAACAAGTGATCTCTGCTGTTTTTGGCTCTGTCTGGAAAGCTCATTATAACTTGTCACCATAGATTTGTGGAATAATACGTACCAATATACCTTGTATAACCAAATGTATTCAGGCTTCTACTAACACCGAAGTCGATTAATTTGACCTGCAAGCTGTTCTCATTGATTAGCAGGTTTTCCAGCTTGATGTCGCTGTGGAAGATTCCCCTCTCAAAGCATATTCTTGCAGCAGTAACAACTTGATGCATCACAACTCGTGCTTTTGACTCGCTGATTCTGCCACCATTCTGCACTAAATACTGCCGCAGATCTTTGCAAGGCGTGGGCCGCTCTATGACCAGTATGTATTCCTTCCTTGTCTCATACCAGTCCAGCAGCTTTATTATTTGGGGAACGCTGGGACCTTTGCTCACACGAATCATCATAGCGACCTCATTTGGAAGCCATTTGCCAAATAGACTCTACAGGAGAGATAAAAGTTACACGAAAGTGAGATAATTAGAGATTGTGATGTAACTCATCTGAATTACTACAACAGAATTATGTCCTAAGTAGGTTTGAAGTCTTGTAATTTAAACAAATTCAATTGGAAATAGTTACTGAAGTTGTGGTCACATTTACGGCTGATTGTCGAAATTTTGCGGGGCAAAATTCAGTCATTTTAACAGGAATCCACACGCTCTGGAGTTTTGTGTGAGGGTGAAAAAGCTCGTTCATGTTGGTCGTGTGAATTTGCCATGCTGATCCTCAGAAAGCTGCTTGGTTTGAAAGTTAATACTCTATTGACAATGGACCTTTTTTGCCCGCAAAAGTTTGTTAAAATATCTTACTGCTAATGTGACCGTGTACTCTGAGAGTAAGAAAATGAAGGGAGCAGCAGCATACTTACAAGTCGCTCATTTTCATAGCATTCCTCCTTTGCCACATATTTGAGTGCCACCTGTTCTCCAAGAGAAACAAAAACAGAAAGATTTTTTAGTGAGAATGGATTACAATTAATTAATTATCTGTGCAGAGGTCACATAATGAACCTTGATGTAGCTTTTAATAAACTTAAAGAGTACCAAATCCTTTTGTTAGTGTGGAAAGAAACAAACCTTTCGTGAATCAGACAATCGCGTTCCTTCATACACTTTTCCAAATCCTCCTTGACCCAGAAGTCTACCAATTTTATAGTCCTGGTAGAGGTTCCCTGTAAAAAAATAAAAGAAAGATTATATATGTATGTATGCTTGTATATATATGAAGTATATAGTAAATTTACAGTATGAACCATAAAATGAAAGAACACTTATTGTGGTGTTATGGGGCCTCACACAACCAAAATCCATCCTAAATCAATCAGTCCACATCTTCATTAGGATAAAAGAAAGACAATGTCCAGAAGAAGACATTAATGTTGGGGTATGTGGTAGTAAACTGACCTTTCTTTGCCTTTGAACTTAAATTGATCATTTCATCCTCAGTTTTCCATAACGTGTCGTCCGATGGAAAAAGAGCGCTGAGGTCCCCTTCAGTAATGGACGACACAGTTGGAGAAGTACTGTTGTTCGTGTTGATCTCCTCTTGCTCTTGTCTGGGAGCATCAACCTCCTGCACAGTGTTGAGGGTAGATACACAGCTGTGCCAACTGTACACTGAAGTGTTGCTGTTTTCTTCAGCTTTAGGAACATCTACTTTAACCTTCTCCACAGCGCTGAAGGAAGACACATGGCTGTACTCTGAACTGTTAGTGCCACTGTCCTCTTCAGCTTTGTTCAGTGAATGAACAATGTTGTTGTTGCTGGGAGTGTTGATGCTCTGGGTGTTGTTCTTCTGTTCATCTTCACCATCAGAGCATCTCTGAGGTGGTTGGCTGCTGTCATTTCTGCAATGACCCTGTTGGGCTTCGATGGGCGTTTTCTTGGATTTCCTAGAAAAAGCCCATCTAAAAAGCCTCCCTCTCTTCTTCTTTTCTACTCTGTCAGGGACAGGCGTTGGTGACAAACATGCAGAAGGATCTTGGACTGCAATGCAGCTGCGAGATGTGCACTGCCCCATTGCGTCAGATGTCTCGCTGATGTTCTGTCACAAACTTTTATCACAAATCGACTGAACTTTTATAGCACACAGATCAGTGAAAAACTACAAATCAAGTGATATGACACACAGAGAGTGATATAACACAATTTGAGCGACTTTTCACCACAGATGTACTACAATACTAGTCAGACCGATTGATACAGCAGAAACAAATGAACTGAACTTCAGCCTTCGTGGAGTTCCTTATCTAGGCTATGAGAGACTCGGACTGTGACGTCACAAGCGCTGACGCGTCGGCCGGTTGCCAAGGGATTTTTTCGAATGTTTTGGTCACGAGAATATACAGATACATGCAAACGATAACTGCTATTGTTTACACATAAAATAAATATATTTATGAACTTTATCTTAAAACATTTATTCTTTCAAAAGCTTCTTGTCACGATTACTACAACTTCTGATGTCAAACACGGAGCTCGACCTTCGTAATTGACTCGAGGTAAAAAGCGTAGTCATTCACAAACATTACTGATTCAGTGATAATGATTTAAAAGAAATAAAATGATTTAAAAGAAATAAAGTGTCAGTGGTGCTTGATAATTGCCCAAAATTATAAAGAATGATGGAAAACTTCGATATTATGATGTTTTCTTGAAGCTTAAAAACTTCTTGCCCGAATTCAGCAATGGCGTAATTAATCTGATTTCAACATATTTGTTGAATGGTTATGCTGATATTAATCGAAACCTTGACATTTCATCTGAACATTTGTGAGATTTATTTGTTTTAATGTGTATAGCCTGCATGTCTCGTGTTTTTTTCTTTCCTATTATTATTATTTTTATTAATAAACTGATTTCGTTGTTCCTGGCAGCGTTATTTGATGGTTTCGCTCTTTAAGGACCTGAAAAACGCTAGATTTACCTAAAAATATAGTGCATCATTTTTGCAAGCCTCTTTTAAAGCAATTTTCACATTGAATTTTAGGCAATATTACCTAAAAATCTTTAGTTGGCGATGCTTAAATGTTTGAGTATCCCATCAAATGGTTTTGCTCAAATGTATTGGCTGGTGTAACAATATTTTAAGTAGTTTTTATATGACAAATTAAAGTTATTTCTACCTGAAAAAGTTGTTTGCCCAATTTATAACATTTAAGCTCATTTAGATTGATAATCTTTAGTTCTTGAACTTTAAAATACCAAAGGCACTAAATAGTTAATTTACAATTAGTAATACATTACAATGAGTGGAAGAAACAACAGAAAACTGGTGAGTATGTAAGTACTTCTTTATTAGACAAATGCAACAAAACATTTTCAGCTGTTCAACAAATTAACAGAAACGTCTGTATAATTTGTTCTTAAATTTTGTTAGTATGCTTAATGTGCAACGGTGTATGTGTCAATTATTAAAGGGTTAGTTCACCCAAAAATGTGAACTTAAAATTCTGTCATTAATTACTCACCCTCATGTCGTTCTACACCCGTAATGAGGCGTTTACACCAGACGCGACTTGCGCGAATAAATTGCGCTATTCGCGCGTAGTTGGAGTTTACTCGCTTCATTCGCACGTGAAATTCACTTCACAACAGACGCGAATTCTGCCAGGCGGCTCCAGTCTCGTTGCGAAATGGCTGACATGGATTTTGTTGGGAGGGTAGCTGCACTTTATGTGCTATGGAAGGCTTAAATACGGCGAATAAGCTCAATTTGCCGGCTTTAGCTAGCTTGTAGTCTCTATATAGCTCGAAATTGAGTAAAGAGCATTTTTTTTTTTTACAACCAGATTGTCTGACCTCCTCCCTCACTTTCTTCCAAGAAAGATCCTTTTTATTCCTGTTTCTATGAAAGTATGAAGATGTATCATACAGCGACGATGATTTTGTCCTCCATTGTTGCTTCGGATTTCTGCCTCCGCTCGCTACGTCGTAATCACGTCACTACTAGAGCAAGCTCCTGATTGGTTAACGCGGCGCGAATATTCGCCAAAGTTCCGATTTTTCAGAACTCACGTGATTCACACGTTCCGCGTCAAATGCTCAATTCGCGCCGCAAGATGTCTATCGCGTCTTTGCGTTGACTTTGTAAATCACTCGCACTTAACTATTCATTCGCGTCTGGTGTGAACGCACCATAAGACCTTTGTTTATCTTCAGAACACAAATTAAGATATTTTTGATGAAATCCGACGGCTCAGTGAGGCCTGCATTGATAATTAACACTTACAATGCCCAGAAAGCTACTAAAGACATATTTAAAACAGTTCATGTGACTACAGTGGTTCAACCTTAAAGGTGCTGTATGCAACAAGAGTCCTGCAATTTAATGTAACGGGTGGAATAATATTTACGTGTCGGGTGCGGGTCGGACGCGCAGTAGGCATGGGTGGACTGCAGGTCCAATAGCCAAAACTATTCCAACTTAATTCGGTGCATTTGACAGCTGCTTTCAAATGGTCCAGTGCTCTGTCGAAGACCGTTAAAGGCTTACAGCACGATTTGCAGCGCTAAGCATTGTAGCCAATCGCGCGGCATCTGATTGAAAGATAGTGATTTATATTAAAGGGAGCACGCTTTGCTCGCTTTGTGTATTTAATATAGGCTATTCACAATTTGAATAAAAGTTTTAGAATATTTTTCGCGCTGCTACAAAGAGGACCGGTAAACGATGCTCAGTTTCAGAAGAGACAACTGCGTTTAAATGCCGAGTGAATCTGATAAAAAAATTTTTTTAAAAATAGGCCAACTAAAACATTTTGTTCAGTTATTTTTACTTGTGTTGTTTAACGCAATGTTTAATTAAATGCAGTGACACAGAATGCCTAATGTTGGTTTTATTGCTTGTGTTAGGCTACATGAGAAAATGATTTTTGTCTACCTCATGTAGATTTAATGCAGGTGCGGGTTGGGTCACGGTTTTTATGTCAAACGGGTTGGGTCGGGTGCGGGCTAAAATTATTATTTTTGTCGGATATCAGGTCAGGTGTGCTGTTAATAACTGCGGGTGCGGGTTTATCAAACAGGACCTGTGCAGGACTCTGGTATGCGATTTCTCAAACTCGTTGTTGAACACTGTTGATATTTGAAATCAGCCCAAACAAACCCACCCCTGTCTTCATTGCTCCGCCTCCAAAAGTCACACTCCAATCCTAGCCACCCTGCTTCCAGTCGGTCTCGAACCCCGGCCCGATCGCTGCTGGCATGTGAGGCGAATGCACCACCAATGACGCTAAACACCTCATTCTCTAACGATCGTCAGTGTGCAGTGGTTTACCTGCAAAACTCTCATTATCTGGCCACTGTTACACACGCAATGCGAGTGGATGTCTGTTTATCACAGCTGACGCACAACAAAATGCTTCACGAAAAATAAAGCGCAGATGATGAATGAACGACAAGGAAGCACAAAAAAAAAAAATGAAGGTACAGTACACAAGAGTAAATACAAACAAGAGTTTGTTGTTAATCGCCAACAGAACAGCAGCTCCAGACAATCAAAACCCAGTGTTACTCACATGAAAAGGAATCAAAGCAGCCTCCACATCTGTTTTCAGGCCTTCCCTCTTAGCTCTCTCAAGCACTGGAAAGCTTTTCTAATATAAACGCGGTCCTAAAACGCTTGCCCAGTCATAAACCTTCATTCCAGTGATATTCTTTTGAGCCGTTTTGTATTGTGTCCCATCTCTCTTTCTGCAGTTTTCTCCTCATTTTCAAATCTCCCTCTTGCTCGTTCTCTCTCCTCGACCGCCATACGCCACCTTTAATGTTTTGAAGTGACGAGAATAATTTTTGTGTGCCAAAAAAAAAACAACTAAACGATTTTATTCAACAATAACTAGTGATGGGCGATTTCAAAACACTGCTTCATGAAGCTTCAAAGCTTTGCGAATCTTTTATTTCGAGTCAGTGGTTCGGAGCGTGTATCAAACTGCCAAAGTCACGCCCCCCAGTGGAGAACCATTAAAAAGGTTTTGAAATGTTTGAAATTATGACGTAACGAAACCTCGTTTACTGAAAGCACGTGACTTTGGCAGTTTGATACACACTCCGAACCACTGATTCGAAACAAAAGATTCGTAAAGCTTCGAAGCTTCATGAAGCAGTGTTTTGAAATCGCCCATCACTAGATATTGTAAAGTATTTTTTTTTGTTTTTTTTAACGCACAAAAAGTATTCTCGGCGCTTAAGGTTGAACCACTGTAGTCACATGAACTGTTTTAAATATGTCTTTAGTAGCTTTCTGGGCATCTGAAAGTGTTAATTGTCTTGCTGTCAATGCAGGCCTCACTGAGCAACCAGATTTTATCAAAATATCTTAATTTGTGTTCTGAAGATGAACGAAGGTCTTACGGGTGTGGAACAACATGAGGGTGAGTAATTAATGACACAATTTTCATTTTTGGGTGAACTAACCCTTCAAATGGGCATTTGAAAAAATTATAATATACATTACTGAACAACAGTAAATATGTAAAAAACAACAACAATAAGCATCAACATACTTCTTGAATTGTGGTGTTATGCATGTTTGGGTGTAATTTAGGTTTCTAAAATTGTGTTCCATATTAGTATGTTTGAAATAGTGTGCAGTGGTGCTAGTTTTATCTTAAAGGCTTAGTTCACCCAAAAATGAAAATTGTGTCATTAATCACTCACCCTCGTGTCGTTCCACACCCGTAAGACCTTCGTTCATCTTCAGAACACAAATTAAGATATTTTGATGAAATCCGAGAGCTCAGTGAGGCCTGCATTGACAGCAAGTTAACCACCACTTTAAAGGTCCAGAAAGCTACTAAGGACATATTTAAAACCGTTCATGTGACTACATGGTTCAACCCTAATGTTATGAAGCGACGAGAATACTTGCACGCAAAAACAAAAATAACGACTTCTTCAACAAATTCGTCTCTTACGCTGTTGTTTATGTTCAGCACTTCTAGGTTCTACGTCAGAACGCTGGCTTATTATTGGCCGGCTCCTGCGTCAGCATCACACGCATGCGTCCTGCTGCTCACATGAACAGCATCGGCCAATAATGAGCCGGCATTCGGACGTAGAACATGGAAGCGCTGGATGTAAACCGCGTAGGAGACTGACAGGGGAGAGATAAATTTGTTGAATAAAGTCTTTATTTTAGTTTTGTTTTTGAGAATACTTTTTGTTCGCATCGCTTCATACCATTAAGGTCGAACCACTGCAGTCACGTTGACTTTAAGTATGTCTTTAGTACCTTTCTGGACCTTGAATGATGGTAATTCTGTTGCTTTTTTGTGTTCTGAAGATGAACGATTTTCTTACAGCTGTAAAACGACATGAGGGTGAGTAATTAATGACAGAAATTTTATTTTTGGGTGAACTAAACCTTTAAATGCGCATTTGACAAAAAAGACTAGTCTAGTTCAAGCAGGATTTCCTGGAAAAGTTCAAATGTATACCTCAGTGGCTTGGGGTAACTCAGGTTTACATCAGGGTAAGAAGAGCACCACATGCATTTGCAACACTGGACAATCCTCCCAGAACCTCAACACCTTCTAAGATTATTCCTGCCTCTAAAGGACTCCCATTTGGAGAGCCGCTTTGGTCACAGTTTTCAGTGTGTGCTCTCCAATGTCTTGTTGGTCCACTTCCCCATTAGTGTCCTGAAACAAAACAATAAAACAAAATGCATATTGTGCATTGTTTGTTCATAAATGGAAAAGAGTCAGGCACAGCTCATTTGAAAAAACAACAGCAAACGCATGAAACCAAAAGGACAAGTCAGAACGTAAAATATCAAATCAGCAACATCATATCATAGACGAATAGACAGTACACAGACCTTTATTACTGGATGGTTAATTATTCACCTGCATAATTACTTTAGAATACAGTGAAAGACATGTAAATCCCTTAAATCACTCTGAAACCTCTGAACCGACATTTGACTTTATTATTTAACATTAATTATTGTATTTTCAGCTTTGCACTTCCCGCTTGCTACAAAAGTAATCTGAAAGTGAACACAAATTAACCATATTCACTAACTTAACCAGGTAATGAGCAATCAGACCTCTCTGCAAATGTCCAAGCTGTGATCCTGAGTGCAAACAGAAAACAATACCTGGTCCAGCAATTTCATCAAATCACGCATTTTGCATCCTGCACTTATTGCGAAATAAACGAAAGAGCCGTTCCATGTAATTGTCGAAATTTCCAATGAAGGTGGATTCCACGTCGACGGCCGTCGATCTTTTGAATTCTCTGATCTTCCAAGAAAGACAATCAATTTGTATACTACTGCATTTCTGAATGAAATAGAAAAACTCAGGCTAATGCTTTAGGGAGTAACACCGTGGAAAGATCAACCTGAAATGGTGTAGTTGACACTGTGAGAAGGTGTACTCTCAAATTGGTCTGTGGAAACTAGAACTTTTCTTAGTTTCTGAATGTATGGACAAAACATCGTATATATAAGTGTTGGAGGGCTTTTATTTTGGAATTCAGCATACAGTAACAGGCTGTGAGGTGTACTATCATTTTCAGATGAAACTAGGCTGTAAATATTTATTTATTTAGTCATTTTCATTTACCCAGACAGACTCACTGAATAAATTAATGTAAAAATCGCTTCAGCAGAAGATTACTTGTTTTCAGATCAGTTCTCTGATGGTCTTACCGTAATAGCCAGTGTATGCGTGAACCACAAAATATAGTGGCGGCTAGATTGACCGTGCATTTTGCGGTGGTGGCTGGCTTGACTGCAGTCATTCTGCAGCCGTGCGGCCCGTGCCTTGTTCACACAAAGCTTCAGCTAATGACGGCAGGGGAAACAGACCGTTTCGAAAGTGTAGCCTACTACAATTATTGCCGACCATGATTATCATACGTGCAACAAGTCATTTGCATGTGAAAGTAGAAACACGTGTAATTCAGTTTGGAGAAGGTGCTTAAAAAGTTTAGCCATGTATTATTATTATGAATTAGGCTACTAGATTTTTTGATTACATGTTTTGTGTATTTAATATTTAACATATACCTACATTATTTATTTAAATTATACAAGTGCGCTGATTGGAGAGGCTTGTGTTAATCAATAAATGTTTAAGCAATTTGCTGTATCACTTCTTATTACTTAGGCTAACTGTTAGATTTTAGAGAGTTTTCTTCAGTAGAACACAAATTATGATTTTTAACTCCAACCGTTGCACTCTGTCAGTTGTATAATGCATGTCAATGGTAACAAAATCTATGAGAGTAAAAAAAAAAACATGCACAGACAAATCCAAATTAAACCCTGCGGCTCGTGACAACACAATGATGTCCTAAGACACAAAACGATCGGTTTGTGCGTGAAACCGAACAGTATTTATATCATTTTTTACCTCTAATACACCACTATGTCCAACTGCGTTGAGCGCGCGCACGGCATCCGGTGCGTGAGGTGTGTGCGCGCTCTGGCGTAGTTTACACAAGCGCCGGAAGTTATCTCTCGCGCGTATACGTCACTCATATGACGGCTAATCAAAATGGTACTTGCGCTTATCCAGATTGTTCAAACCGACCTAAAACTAAAGGTTTACGTTCTCTCGCGCGAACTCATTCAGGAGTGGTGACTTTCCACGTATTCCCAACTTCTGAGCCTGCTCGCCTGAAGTTATGGTTGATTGCTCTTCGGCTGGATATCAACACACCCATTAACGTACTAAAGTTGTTGAGGGTCTGCAGCGATCATTTTTCCCCTGATGAATTTATATACCCAGGAGAGGAGTACGACTTAAACCATCAGCTGTGCCTATGGTTTTTCCACATCCAACGGAGGTAACGTTACGTGAACAAGATATATAACAAGATATATATAGTTTTGATGTAATAAAACCATGTTTTTTAGTGGGTTACTTCCATTTGTATAACAACTGTTGTACTATGTTCAAACTACGCCAGAGCGCGTACACACCTCACACACCGGATGCCGTGTAGTTGGACATAGTGGTGTATTAGAAGTAAAAAAATTATATAAATACTGTTCGGTTTCTTGCACAAACCGATCGTTTTGTGTCTTAGGACACCATTGTGTCGTCACGAGCCGCAGGGTGCATGTTTTTTTTACTCTCATAGATTTTGTTACCATTGACATGCATTATACGACTGTCAGACGGCAACGGTTGGAGTTAAAAATCATAATTTGTGTTCTACTGAAAAAAACCTACATCTTGGATGCCCTGGGGGTAAACAGATAAACATCAAATTTTCATTTTTGGGTGAACTATCCCTTTAATAAAAAAATAACTCTTTAGACCATATAATTAAATATACACAGATTCTTACTAAAGTTACTACGGTTATTCAGGCAATAGAAAAGACTGGTTGTCTGTCGTGTTGTTTGATTATATATATATATATATATTTATTTATATACACACACATACATTATATATATATATATATATATATATATATATATACACATTATATATATATATATATATATATATATATATATATATATATATATATATATACACATACACATACATACATATACATACATACATATATATATATAAATATAAAGGTATATTTAGGTCACTTTGAGGACTATTATGCACGGATTTAAGATACTGTCGACACACATCTAGTTTTCTGACATAAACGACTGTTTACCTGTAAATTTGACTGTGTATTTGACAGTTTAAGCGCGGTAAGACGCGAAAACATCCAAGTTCAGTATTCGCGTTGTGTGACAGGCTTTTTGTGCGTGAGCGCGCATAAAAGCTTTTCTCAGAACAACATGTGAATAAAACGGCTTGAAAGCTTAAACTGGCAAGGCTATAAAACGCATGCAAAGTATAAACTTTCGCGATGACAATGAACTGCAATATCACGCGACCGAAGCGCTGTCTACCGATACACACTCCCTGAACGCTTAGATGTTAACAATATCTAGTAAATTGCCATCTACACTTATTTAACAGAATAGGAACGTGTATATTCAGATTATGACATAAAGGGAAGCTCTACTTGTATTACCTATCATTAATAGTAACTTACCCTCGCCGTGGATGACGATCTTCTCCTGACAGAACTGGGTTTTTTAAAATGGCCGCCACAAATTGCGCGCTTCATGTCAGTCAGTTCACGTGGTAATGTTAAATTGATTAAACTTCTAGTCAAAATTTCTAGTCGTGTTTCTTTATTAATTAAAGTAAACAGTAAACTCAATATGTTGTGCTTCCCACAGGTTTGAAATCCTCCTATTACCCACCGCACAAAAATGGTCTACTACATGCGAAAAACAACAAATAATATGTGGTTTTTAACAGTATTTTTATTTTTTCAAATTAATTTTAATTACATAGCCTTCTATTACATTTAATTACATACTAATATTATGCACTGTAAATTATGCAAAATTACAGCATTTAAATGGAGTTCTCCTTGCTTTTTCATATAGTGTCTTTCAGATTTTACTAGTAAAATGTGTATAATGAATAATATACATGTCAAATAATGTTCTTAGTCTTTTCTTCCTGTAGGGGAGACTACAATAAATTACTATGAATTAAATGGAAATCAAATTAAATATTTATTGTTTAACCAAAATACTAATAATGCCCTGAAGGAAAAAAAAACCCCAGCCCGAAATACACAGGGACTCTTATTTTGAAATGTCTATACAGTTGCGGGCTGATCCTTCAGATGAGAGAGATAAAACATGCACTCTTACAACCATCTAAAACATATTATATAAAGGCCATAAAGCAGACATTATCTTAATTCATCAACTAAAGTTCATTAGCAATCGATTGGCATTAATGTCCGCTATTTATTGCTTGAGAATCACTTCGAAGCGCTGTAGCGCGAGCTTGCAGAACGCCTTGTGACTTTGCAACATGCAGCGCTCTTTGTGAAATATCTAAATTAATCGATCGCGGATGGTTTCATTATCTTGGGCGGATACAAAATTATAAGAGGATAAAAATAATAAAAGCATAAATGTATCTCCAAATATACCTGGGCGGCCCTCCTAAGTAAAGTCTATGTGTGGGAAGCACTGTTTATGTGTTGTAGGAATTTGCGAAACTAAAATTAAGTAGTAATTATATTAAGCTATATTTGCTGATGGCAGACATCATTACGGTGAATGTAGATTTTCATTAAAAAATATAATTCATACTTTTTACTAAAATTAAAAGCATTTTTAGCACTAACAGTACAAAGATTATCTTTTTTTTTATTGCAAACAATTTATAGATGACATTAATGAAATACAACTTTGCATACATTACACAGAATGTATCAACAATATGTCCAAAGTCATCTGAACATATGAGAAAAAAATGTATTTGACAATGACCGTTAACAGAGAAAGATACATTTAAATAGCTTTTTAGGAACATAAAGAAAGGTTGGAACAGAACAAAGAAAGTAAAGAGGATAATAAAAAAAACAAAACAAAACAAAAAAGCCTATTAATCATGGTATATGAAAGATCTCATCATATCAAGAAATACATTTTTTGTTATTAATTACTCTTAGTGATTTGATTAAATGTTCTACTTCACATCTTCAAGGCTCCTGTTGTTTTATCATGTAGTCACAGTTTCTGTAAAGAGTGTCTTCAACAGTTCTGGAGAACCAAGAAAACTCAGATGTGCAGGAGAAGAGATGATCCTCCATGTAATCTTGTGTTAAAAAACATCGAGAGACATGAGAGGCTCTCATCAGGGTCTGAGGACGAGTTCTGCAGTTTACACAGTGAGAAACTCAAACTCTTCTGTCTGGAGGACGAACAGTACTAGTACTAGTTGTAGTAAACTAACCCACATTTACCCACTCACTCTTCATATTTCTCCAGAATAAGTTGCATCTTTGAGATGATGAAAGTGAAAGTGGTTTGGTTTCAGTCTCAAGCTGAGCACGCAGAGCGTCAGATTAAACAGCAGTTTGAGAAGCTTCATCAGTTTCTCAGAAATGAAGAAGAAGCTACAATCACTGCACTAAAGGAGGAATAGGAGCAGAAGAAGCAGATGATGAAGGAGAAGCTAGAGGAGATGAACAGACACATCTCAGCTCTTTCACACACAAACAAAGACATGGAGGAGATGATGAAAGCCAATGACGTCTGCTTTCTGAACGTCTGATTTCAGATTGATAGATTGATTGAGTTCTTGATGATAAATGGTGTGTTTGTTCTGCAGGAGTTTCCAGTCTCAGTGGAAAGGTGAGTGATCTGCTCCTGTCTCTGGTCCCTCTGCTTCTGATCCAAAGCCACTGCAGTTCTGACTCCTGAATGTTATTCCAGAGTCCAGATTTCACAGCCGGATCCACAGATGGCTTCTGGAGCTTTGATTCATGTGCCACGTTACTTGGACAACCTGCCGTTCAGAGTCTGGAAGAAGATGCAGGACATCGTCTCGTTCCCTGTTCTCAGGGAACCCTGGATACATACATAACCTGAGACGTTCCCTTTCGAATAGGAACTTCTACTCTGCGTTTGCAAACACTTATGGAGTCACGTGACGTTTCCCATAAGCGTTTTAGCAAACGCAGAGTCTCGTTCCCTGTTCTCAGGGAACCCTGGTTACATACATAACCTGAGACGTTCCCTTTCGAATAGGAACTTCTACTCTGCATTTGCAAACACTTATGGAGTCACGTGACGTTTCCCATAAGCGTTTGCAAACGCAGAGTCTCGTTCCCTGTTCTCAGGGAACCCTGGTTACATACATAACCTGAGACATTCCCTTTCGAATAGGAACTTCTACTCTGCGTTTGCAAGCGCTTATGGAGTCACGTGACGTTTCCCATAAGTGCTTGCAAACGCAGAGTCCCGTTCCCTGTTCTCAGGGAACCCTGGTTACATACATAACCTGAGACGTTCCCTTTCGAATAGGAACTTCTACTCTGCGTTTGCAAACACTTATGGAGTCACGTGACGTTTCCCATAAGCGTTTTAGCAAACGCAGAGTCTCGTTCCCTGTTCTCAGGGAACCCTGGTTACATACATAACCTGAGACGTTCCCTTTCGAATAGGAACTTCTACTCTGCATTTGCAAACACTTATGGAGTCACGTGACGTTTCCCATAAGCGTTTGCAAACGCAGAGTCTCGTTCCCTGTTCTCAGGGAACCCTGGTTACATACATAACCTGAGACATTCCCTTTCGAATAGGAACTTCTACTCTGCGTTTGCAAGCGCTTATGGAGTCACGTGACGTTTCCCATAAGTGCTTGCAAACGCAGAGTCCCGTTCCCTGTTCTCAGGGAACCCTGGTTACATACATAACCTGAGACGTTCCCTTTCGAATAGGAACTTCTACTCTGCGTTTGCAAACACTTATGGAGTCACGTGACGTTTCCCATAAGCGTTTTAGCAAACGCAGAGTCTCGTTCCCTGTTCTCAGGGAACCCTGGTTACATACATAACCTGAGACGTTCCCTTTCGAATAGGAACTTCTACTCTGCATTTGCAAACACTTATGGAGTCACGTGACGTTTCCCATAAGTGCTTGCAAACGCAGAGTCTCGTTCCCTGTTCTCAGGGAACCCTGGATACATACATAACCTGAGACGTTCCCTTTCGAATAGGAACTTCTACTCTGCATTTGCAAGCGCTTATGGAGTCACGTGACGTTTCCCATAAGTGCTTGCAAACGCAGAGTCTCGTTCCCTGTTCTCAGGGAACCCTGGATACATACATAACCTGAGACGTTCCCTTTCGAATAGGAACTTCTACTCTGCGTTTGCAAACACTTATGGAGTCACGTGACGTTTCCCATAAGCGTTTTAGCAAACGCAGAGTCTCGTTCCCTGTTCTCAGGGAACCCTGGTTACATACATAACCTGAGACGTTCCCTTTCGAATAGGAACTTCTACTCTGCATTTGCAAACACTTATGGAGTCACGTGACGTTTCCCATAAGTGCTTGCAAACGCAGAGTCTCGTTCCCTGTTCTCAGGGAACCCTGGATACATACATAACCTGAGACGTTCCCTTTCGAATAGGAACTTCTACTCTGCATTTGCAAGCGCTTATGGAGTCACGTGACGTTTCCCATAAGTGCTTGCAAACGCAGAGTCTCGTTCCCTGTTCTCAGGGAACCCTGGATACATACATAACCTGAGACGTTCCCTTTCGAATAGGAACTTCTACTCTGCGTTTGCAAACACTTATGGAGTCACGTGACGTTTCCCATAAGCGTTTTAGCAAACGCAGAGTCTCGTTCCCTGTTCTCAGGGAACCCTGGATACATACATAACCTGAGACGTTCCCTTTCGAATAGGAACTTCTACTCTGCATTTGCAAGCGCTTATGGAGTCACGTGACGTTTCCCATAAGTGCTTGCAAACGCAGAGTCTCGTTCCCTGTTCTCAGGGAACCCTGGATACATACATAACCTGAGACGTTCCCTTTCGAATAGGAACTTCTACTCTGCATTTGCAAGCGCTTATGGAGTCACGTGACGTTTCCCATAAGTGCTTGCAAACGCAGAGTCTCGTTCCCTGTTCTCAGGGAACCCTGGATACATACATAACCTGAGACGTTCCCTTTCGAAAGGGAACTTCTACTCTGCGTTTGCAAACACTTATGGAGTCACGTGACGTTTCCCATAAGTGCTTGCAAACGCAGAGTCTCGTTCCCTGTTCTCAGGGAACCCTGGATACATACATAACCTGAGACGTTCCCTTTCGAATAGGAACTTCTACTCTGCGTTTGCAAACACTTATGGAGTCACGTGACGTTTCCCATAAGTGCTTGCAAACGCAGAGTCTCGTTCCCTGTTCTCAGGGAACCCTGGATACATACATAACCTGAGACGTTCCCTTTCGAATAGGAACTTCTACTCTGCATTTGCAAGCGCTTATGGAGTCACGTGACGTTTCCCATAAGTGCTTGCAAACGCAGAGTCTCGTTCCCTGTTCTCAGGGAACCCTGGATACATACATAACCTGAGACGTTCCCTTTCGAAAGGGAACTTCTACTCTGCGTTTGCAAACACTTATGGAGTCACGTGACGTTTCCCATAAGTGCTTGCAAACGCAGAGTCTCGTTCCCTGTTCTCAGGGAACCCTGGATACATACATAACCTGAGACGTTCCCTTTCGAATAGGAACTTCTACTCTGCATTTGCAAGCGCTTATGGAGTCACGTGACGTTTCCCATAAGTGCTTGCAAACGCAGAGTCTCGTTCCCTGTTCTCAGGGAACCCTGGATACATACATAACCTGAGACGTTCCCTTTCGAATAGGAACTTCTACTCTGCGTTTGCAAACACTTATGGAGTCACGTGACGTTTCCCATAAGCGTTTTAGCAAACGCAGAGTCTCGTTCCCTGTTCTCAGGGAACCCTGGATACATACATAACCTGAGACGTTCCCTTTCGAATAGGAACTTCTACTCTGCATTTGCAAGCGCTTATGGAGTCACGTGACGTTTCCCATAAGTGCTTGCAAACGCAGAGTCTCGTTCCCTGTTCTCAGGGAACCCTGGATACATACATAACCTGAGACGTTCCCTTTCGAATAGGAACTTCTACTCTGCATTTGCAAGCGCTTATGGAGTCACGTGACGTTTCCCATAAGTGCTTGCAAACGCAGAGTCTCGTTCCCTGTTCTCAGGGAACCCTGGATACATACATAACCTGAGACGTTCCCTTTCGAAAGGGAACTTCTACTCTGCATTTGCAAGCGCTTATGGAGTCACGTGACGTTTCCCATAAGTGCTTGCAAACGCAGAGTCTCGTTCCCTGTTCTCAGGGAACCCTGGATACATACATAACCTGAGACGTTCCCTTTCGAATAGGAACTTCTACTCTGCGTTTGCAAACACTTATGGAGTCACGTGACGTTTCCCATAAGCGTTTTAGCAAACGCAGAGTCTCGTTCCCTGTTCTCAGGGAACCCTGGATACATACATAACCTGAGACGTTCCCTTTCGAATAGGAACTTCTACTCTGCATTTGCAAGCGCTTATGGAGTCACGTGACGTTTCCCATAAGCGTTTGCAAACGCAGAGTCTCGTTCCCTGTTCTCAGGGAACCCTGGTTACATACATAACCTGAGACATTCCCTTTCGAATAGGAACTTCTACTCTGCGTTTGCAAGCGCTTATGGAGTCACGTGACGTTTCCCATAAGTGCTTGCAAACGCAGAGTCTCGTTCCCTGTTCTCAGGGAACCCTGGATACATACATAACCTGAGACGTTCCCTTTCGAATAGGAACTTCTACTCTGCATTTGCAAGCGCTTATGGAGTCACGTGACGTTTCCCATAAGTGCTTGCAAACGCAGAGTCTCGTTCCCTGTTCTCAGGGAACCCTGGATACATACATAACCTGAGACGTTCCCTTTCGAATAGGAACTTCTACTCTGCGTTTGCAAACACTTATGGAGTCACGTGACGTTTCCCATAAGCGTTTTAGCAAACGCAGAGTCTCGTTCCCTGTTCTCAGGGAACCCTGGATACATACATAACCTGAGACGTTCCCTTTCGAATAGGAACTTCTACTCTGCATTTGCAAGCGCTTATGGAGTCACGTGACGTTTCCCATAAGTGCTTGCAAACGCAGAGTCTCGTTCCCTGTTCTCAGGGAACCCTGGATACATACATAACCTGAGACGTTCCCTTTCGAATAGGAACTTCTACTCTGCATTTGCAAGCGCTTATGGAGTCACGTGACGTTTCCCATAAGTGCTTGCAAACGCAGAGTCTCGTTCCCTGTTCTCAGGGAACCCTGGATACATACATAACCTGAGACGTTCCCTTTCGAAAGGGAACTTCTACTCTGCGTTTGCAAACACTTATGGAGTCACGTGACGTTTCCCATAAGTGCTTGCAAACGCAGAGTCTCGTTCCCTGTTCTCAGGGAACCCTGGTTACATACATAACCTGAGACGTTCCCTTTCGAATAGGAACTTCTACTCTGCATTTGCAAGCGCTTATGGAGTCACGTGACGTTTCCCATAAGCGTTTGCAAACGCAGAGTCTCGTTCCCTGTTCTCAGGGAACCCTGGATACATACATAACCTGAGACGTTCCCTTTCGAAAGGGAACTTCTACTCTGCGTTTGCAAACGCTTATGGATATTATTTTTTTTTTTTCTTATTTTGTAACTTGAGAAAAAGCTAAGAATATTTTCTTGTATACTTTTCTTGTCTGATTTTTAAAGATTATATTAAAGCGTAAACTTAAGAAGAATTCGATATTGTCACGGTCGCTGGTTGCAGCACAATGTTGGCATGATCTAGATGCAGCAGATGCTAATCTAGATGCTAATACTTTTAATAAACTTATTAAACAAACTCAAAACTTTACAAAACACTGGAGAATCTCCGGAAAAGGAACAGAACCACCAACATATGTAATGATATAAACGTAGAACTGAAACAGTTTTCCTCTCAACAGCTCTGATTGTTTATGATTTTAAATTTATTAGTTTCTGGTCCCAGTTGACTTCCATGGTATTTTTTCTATGTTAGTCAACGGAGACCAGAAACTGTTTGCTTACCCATATTCTAAAAACGTGAAGGACGTGACGCTTTCCGCCATCCTCGCTAGTTTTGACGATGATCCAGAATCCAGCAGAACTCCCTGAAGTTTTGTCCATTTTCAGCTCCACCAAAGCCACATTAGCACCGCAGTTTATTAAGGATGCCACTCTGGTTTAATCAGTTCAGTTATTTACATCAGTGACAAAGAAATTTTACAACACCAAATTCATATATATTACTTTTCTGGACCAGGGTTTTAATTTTAAAAAAATGTTTAAAGAAAAGTTTAAAAATCTTAAAATAAATAAATGAACAAAAACAGATTTGTTTGAATAGAGTGAATGAATGAATATATAAAAATTAGATTAAAAGCGTTAGGGGTTCTCTAAATGTTTAGTGGAAAAAGTCTAAAAATTATAAATGAAATAAATTATAAATGATAAAATTATTAAATTAATTAATAAACAAATTAAATAACAAAATGGTTGAATAGAATAAATCAATATACATCAGATAAAAAAAAATTAATTAAAATAAATAGGGTAGGAGGTTCTCTAAATGTTTAGAGAAAAATTCATAAAAATGTATAAAAATCAATATTAAATTATAAGATAAATAAACAAAAATTTGATTGAATTGAGTAAATAAATAACATTACATTAAAATAAACAAATAAATAAAAATAAAATTTTGGGGTAAAATAGGAGTCTGTTTATTTTTTTCCATCTCTCTAAAAACTGCTGGGTTATTTTTATTTATTTTTTTAACCTAAATGATGGGTTCAGGCTGTTAGGTCATTTTATTGTTCAGTTGGCTTCGTTTTACTGTATTCTCGCATTGTTTTGTCAGGTTTCACTGAAATGAAGGACCCAAATGCAGTTAGAAATGCTTTATTCAGTGATAATGGTATTAGATATCGAACTGCCAAATTCCAGATCCACAATCCAAGAACTCAATAGAAGAGATCAGAGATCAAATTCCAGGCGAGCGGTAGTCAGAAACAGGCGAATTCAGAGAGATCCACAAATCTAGATAGTAATCCAGAGCAAAAGTCCAAAAATCCAGATGAACAGACCACTGGCCAAGGAGCATAGGCAGTCCAGACAGCAGTTGGAATAACTGGGCAGAAAAAAGAAAAAACTGAAAAAAACCCACAAAACAATAACTGATGAACCAAAACAAGAAACGCGTGAAAAGCGTTAACGACAAAACACACTGGCAAAGACAAAGAGAAAACATGAGATTTATAAATGAAGAAATAACAAACAGCTGTGAACGCGTACGCAACCACGCTGATTGCAAAACACGATCAGCTGAGTGCGGCCGGCACGCACAAATGAAAACAAAACGATCACCAGCACGTGCACAACCACGTCGATCGCGAAACACGAACAGCTAATCGTGGCCGGCTCTTGCAGACAAAAACAAAAGCTCAGGCTCATGCAGGAGAAAGAGACAGATCAAACCTGAGTCCTGACATGTTTTGCCTGCCTGTGTTCCCTAATTAGTTTCCTTGGTTGTTAATTAGTTCCACGCACCTGTTTCTGTTCAGTTGATTACCCTCTTTGTGTATTTAAGCTCAGTTTCCTTTATTTCATTGTCTGGTATCGTCTTTGTTTTATGTTTTGTGTGTTAGTTTGCTCCTGCGATCTCATGTGTTGCCTTGTGAATTAATTACTGTCAATACAAGTGATGAACCCCCTCACATACTACCCAGCGCTGGGTCGATTCAACCCACTGTTGGGTAGTCTATGCCAAACCAGTTAAAACTTTACAAGTCATTTTATTACTGTATGAATAGGAATACTTCTGTATTCTCACATTTGACCTTTTTTTGTATATGTACATCTAGAAGGAAAAGGAAGGAGAACAAAATATAGCCTTCTTCCTTTACATTGAAAAACTGAATACACTTTAAAAAGCTAACATGAAACCAACAAACTCCACTGAATAAGAGAAACTTAATAATTTATAAAAAACATTACAACTACTTGAATCGTAGCGCTGCCTGGAACCACTCTGATCTATTTCAGTTAAAGTCCACAGCTATCATAGCACATGTTAAATGTAACTTATTTAGCATATACATTTAATGAACAAGTATGATATTACTAGCTAGAGCTCTAGCTAGTAATCCGGAAGTATGACCATATTAGCCCGTTCTGTCAACACTGCATTGGCTCCCTATTAAACATCAGATTTTAAAATCGTGCTTTACTTACAAAGCACTAAATGGTTTAGCTTTCTAGTAAAATATCTAGCTTTCTCTTAATTTTCATTTGAAAGTGAACTAATCCTTTCACATCAGGGTGTAGTTTCAATCCAGGCGGTAGGCCTATAGTTTAGATGTGTGTGAGGGAATTACTGCGTGACGGCAGAACTTTCTGTTATAACAGGACTTTGTGCTATATAACTTAATTAGCACAATTACTTTAATTAACTGTTAATAACATGGGACTACCTTGAAGCCGATAACGGTTTCTCTTTGTTGCTAAAATGTGGCTTCCGTTCAACCGAAATTATATTTGGCTTATAGCTCATGAATATTAATTCGGTTTCGTGACGCTCTAGAGAGGAAAGGAAGAACGTCAGCACGTCAAACTTAATATTCATTAGATAAGCGTTTCCACGTGTTTTGCTCCTCTATCGCTTCTAGTTTTACACTTCCGCTGTTCCATGTGTCTGTTTTCGGTCACAGATACTGGGATACAGCAATGGCTACTAAACGTAAAAATGAGAATCCTCCTGAGCCCGTTACAACAGCAAAGAAAACCAAAACACACGAAAGCGAGTTTAATGGCACTGTCTTTAAGTCCATGCTAAAGGATTCATCCAAAGCGCTGAAGGGTGAGTGTTGTCCAGCCGTCTGCTTACAGCCACAAACCGCTCATTCGTTGAATTATACAGTTTAATGTGAAAATGCTCGATTCGTGTACATTGTTGATAAGTAATCTTCTTTAAATGGTAAATATCACGCCTCCAGTGTTCATCTCGCCAGACTTTTATTTTGTTTTCATATTTTGTTGTGCATAGATGCGTAGAACTGTCAGTAATTAGTCACAAATGCAGAACAATACTAAATTATTATTTATCCATACATAAATCCACATTTTTATTATGTATGTGTGTATA
This sequence comes from Elopichthys bambusa, assembly GCA_037101425.1. NCBI lineage: Eukaryota > Metazoa > Chordata > Actinopteri > Cypriniformes > Xenocyprididae > Elopichthys > Elopichthys bambusa. Next base: position 2,802,615 of record CM074444.1, read on the forward strand.
CATAGATAAGATTAGATAGAACTATGTCTATGCATGTCTATAGACATGACATATATAAGATTTTTTGGATAACAGTGTCTAAGAAAAGAAATGTTATGGTATGTTAACATGCTTGTTTAATACCATATAGGTTTGGAGACCTTCATAAGAATTGCGAAGAAACTTCCATCTCCAGACCTCTATGATGTAGTCGAGGGCTACGTAAAAATCTCAGTTGAATGTTCAGAAATTTTCGCATTACTGGAGGAAGAAAATATGTCAGAGTCTGAAGTAAGTCATGCATTAGGACTGTGATTGATTTGTCTATTAGTTTGTTTATTTATATCATTATTAATATGGTTACACTTTATTTCCATGGTCCACTTTAGACATTCTACTAACTATAAGTAACTTTGAAAGTACTTCAACTAATTCTCATTAGACCATTAGTAGACTGTTAGGTTTGGATTAGTAAAATGACTTTCATATTTATCTATAGTCAGTGAATGTCTCTTGGGGAGCATCAAAATAAAGAGCAGATATGAAGCAGACAGTTTACTAATACATTAATGACTGATAGTTGACATGTAGTTGTTTAGAGATAGTATGTCTAAAGTGGACCATCAAAATAAAGTGTTACCATTATTATTTTAATATAGCCAGGTTTTGTTGCCTTGTGGTTTGATGTTTACTGTAAACTTGTGCACATGAAGAAGTGTGTTTTATTGCCGGTATATTGCTGTGTTCAAATCGTAACGCTGGTGTACTTTTTACTGCACACCATTAACTGAATAATGCCTTTTTAATGAATAGTAATTGAAACAATATGCAATAAGAAATAAATATTTCAAACAGTAGTATGCAACACTCTGGTCATGATGACATTACTACTACTTTGAACATAATTTGGTAGGTGGTGTCATCTTGGAAATAAACATGGACTTTTTACTTAATTTTTTAAAAGGGTCTTAACGTTTAAGAGTCCACAATCAAATAATGAGTCAAGAAAGAGAGAGAAAAAAAGGCTTCCAGTTCAGTCGTCACATAGGAAATGGAAGATCAAGTCGCATTGCATTGTGGGATACAGTATTAACATGTTCTATACATTTTGCCATTTATAGTAGTAATCTAGGTATTCCATACATACAGAAAATAGGCATACTGTCCACACTAAGCGTGCAGCAGACTATGGCTGACAGTTTCTATAAACTTGTTAGGCATGTTGTATGCAGACTTGTGGAAGCTTAGAAAAATAGAAAAGTGTGACTTTTTATCTTACAATTCAGACTTTTTTCCACACCACAGTTGTATATATCTCACAATTCTGAGGAAAAAAAGTCAGAATTGCGAGTTATAAAGTCAGAATTGCGAGTTATAAAGTCAGAATTGTGAAAATTGTGAGAAATAAAGTCAGAATTGCGAGTTATAAAATCAGAATTGCCAGTTGTGAAGTCAGAATTGCGAGTTATAAAGTCAGAATTGAGTGATATAAAGTCAGAATTGCGAGTTATAAATCCAGAATTGTGAAAATTGTGAGAAATAAAGTCAGAATTGCGAGATATAAATCCAGAATTGCGAGTTATAAATCCAGAATTGCGAGATATAAAGTCAGAATTGAGTGATATAAAGTCAGAATTGCGAGTTATAAATCCAGAATTGCGAGTTATAAAGTCAGAATTGCGAGTTATAAAGTCAGAATTGCGAGTTATAAAGTCAGAATTGCGAGATATAAAGTCAGAATTGCGAGTTATAAATCCAGAATTGTGAAAATTGTGAGAAATAAAGTCAGAATTGCGAGTTATAAAGTCAGAATTGAGTGATATAAAGTCAGAATTGCGAGTTGTAAATCCAGAATTGTGACCTATAAAGTCAGAATTGCGAGATATAAATCCAGAATTGTGACCTATAAAGTCAGAATTGCGAGATATAAATCCAGAATTGCGAGTTATAAATCCAGAATTGCCAGTTGTGAAGTCAGAATTGCGAGTTATAAAGTCAGAATTGAGTGATATAAAGTCAGAATTGCGAGTTATAAATCCAGAATTGTGAAAATTGTGAGAAATAAAGTCAGAATTGCGAGATATAAATCCAGAATTGCGAGTTATAAATCCAGAATTGCGAGATATAAAGTCAGAATTGCGAGATATAAAGTCAGAATTGCGAGTTATAAATCCAGAATTGCGAGTTATAAAGTCAGAATTGCGAGTTATAAAGTCAGAATTGCGAGTTATAAAGTCAGAATTGCGAGATATAAAGTCAGAATTGCGAGTTATAAATCCAGAATTGTGAAAATTGTGAGAAATAAAGTCAGAATTGCGAGTTATAAAGTCAGAATTGCGAGTTATAAAGTCAGAATTGAGTGATATAAAGTCAGAATTGCGAGTTGTAAATCCAGAATTGTGACCTATAAAGTCAGAATTGCGAGATATAAATCCAGAATTGCGAGTTATAAATCCAGAATTGCGAGATATAAAGTCAGAATTGAGTGATATAAAGTCAGAATTGCGAGATATAAAGTCAGAATTGCGAGTTATAAATCCAGAATTGCGAGTTATAAACCCAGAATTGCGAGATATAAAGTCAGAATTGCGAGTTATAAAGTCAGAATTGCGAGTTATAAATCCAGAATTGCGAGATATAAAGTCAGAATTGCGAGATATAAAGTCAGAATTGCGAGTTATAAAGTCAGAATTGCGAGTTATAAAGTCAGAATTGTGAAAATTGTGAGAAATAAAGTCAGAATTGCGAGTTGTAAATCCAGAATTGTGACCTATAAAGTCAGAATTGCGAGATATAAATCCAGAATTGTGACCTATAAAGTCAGAATTGCGAGATATAAATCCAGAATTGCGAGTTATAAATCCAGAATTGCCAGTTGTGAAGTCAGAATTGCGAGTTATAAAGTCAGAATTGAGTGATATAAAGTCAGAATTGCGAGTTATAAATCCAGAATTGTGAAAATTGTGAGAAATAAAGTCAGAATTGCGAGATATAAATCCAGAATTGCGAGTTATAAATCCAGAATTGCGAGATATAAAGTCAGAATTGCGAGTTATAAATCCAGAATTGCGAGATATAAAGTCAGAATTGCGAGTTATAAAGTCAGAATTGCGAGTTATAAAGTCAGAATTGCGAGTTATAAAGTCAGAATTGCGAGTTATAAAGTCAGAATTGCGAGATATAAAGTCAGAATTGCGAGTTATAAATCCAGAATTGTGAAAATTGTGAGAAATAAAGTCAGAATTGCGAGTTATAAAGTCAGAATTGCGAGTTATAAAGTCAGAATTGCGAGTTATAAAGTCAGAATTGCGAGATATAAACCCAGAATTGCGAGATATAAAGTCAGAATTGCGAGTTTTAAATCCAGAATTGCGAGATATAAAGTCAGAATTGCCAGTTGTAAAGTCAGAATTGCCAGTTGTAAAGTCAGAAAGTCAGAATTGCCAGTTGTAAAGTCAGAAAGTCAGAATTCCCAGTTGTAAAGTCAGAAAGTCAGAATTGCCAGTTGTAAAGTCAGAAAGTCAGAATTGCCAGTTGTAAAGTCAGAAAGTCAGAATTCCCAGTTGTAAAGTCAGAAAGTCAGAATTGCTAGTTGTAAAGTCAGAAAGTCAGAATTGCCAGTTGTAAAGTCAGAAAGTCAGAATTGCCAGTTGTAAAGTCAGAAAGTCAGAATTGCCAGTTGTAAAGTCAGAAAGTCAGAATTGCCAGTTGTAAAGTCAGAAAGTCAGAATTGCCAGTTGTAAAGTCAGAAAGTCAGAATTGCCAGTTGTAAAGTCAGAATTGCCAGTTGTAAAGTCAGAAAGTCAGAATCGCCAGTTGTAAAGTCAGAAAGTCAGAATTGCCAGTTGTAAAGTCAGAATTCCCAGTTGTAAAGTCAGAAAGTCAGAATTGCTAGTTGTAAAGTCAGAAAGTCAGAATTGCTAGTTGTAAAGTCAGAAAGTCAGAATTGCCAGTTGTAAAGTCAGAAAGTCAGAATTGCCAGTTGTAAAGTCAGAATTGCCAGTTGTAAAGTCAGAATTCCCAGTTGTAAAGTCAGAAAGTCAGAATTCCCAGTTGTAAAGTCAGAAAGTCAGAATTGCCAGTTGTAAAGTCAGAAAGTCAGAATTGCCAGTTGTAAAGTCAGAAAGTCAGAATTGCCAGTTGTAAAGTCAGAAAGTCAGAATTCCCAGTTGTAAAGTCAGAAAGTCAGAATTGCTAGTTGTAAAGTCAGAAAGTCAGAATTGCCAGTTGTAAAGTCAGAAAGTCAGAATTGCCAGTTGTAAAGTCAGAAAGTCAGAATTGCCAGTTGTAAAGTCAGAAAGTCAGAATTGCCAGTTGTAAAGTCAGAAAGTCAGAATTGCCAGTTGTAAAGTCAGAAAGTCAGAATTGCCAGTTGTAAAGTCAGAAAGTCAGAATTGCCAGTTGTAAAGTCAGAAAGTCAGAATTGCCAGTTGTAAAGTCAGAAAGTCAGAATTGCCAGTTGTAAAGTCAGAAAGTCAGAATTGCCAGTTGTAAAGTCAGAATTGCCAGTTGTAAAGTCAGAATTGCCAGTTGTAAAGTCAGAATTGCCAGTTGTAAAGTCAGAAAGTCAGAATCGCCAGTTGTAAAGTCAGAAAGTCAGAATTGCCAGTTGTAAAGTCAGAATTCCCAGTTGTAAAGTCAGAAAGTCAGAATTGCTAGTTGTAAAGTCAGAAAGTCAGAATTGCTAGTTGTAAAGTCAGAAAGTCAGAATTGCCAGTTGTAAAGTCAGAAAGTCAGAATTGCCAGTTGTAAAGTCAGAATTGCCAGTTGTAAAGTCAGAATTGCCAGTTGTAAAGTCAGAATTGCCAGTTGTAAAGTCAGAAAGGCGAGATATAAAGTCAGAATTGCGAGTTATAAACCCAGAATTGCGAGTTATAAAGTCAGAATTGAGTGATATAAAGTCAGAATTGAGTGATATAAAGTCAGAATTGCGAGTTATAAATCCAGAATTGTGAAAATTGTGAGAAATAAAGTCAGAATTGCGAGTTATAAAGTCAGAATTGAGTGATATAAAGTCAGAATTGCGAGTTATAAATCCAGAATTGCGAGTTATAAATCCAGAATTGCGAGTTATAAATCCAGAATTGCGAGTTATAAAGTCAGAAGTGCGAGTTATAAACCCAGAAGTGCGAGTTATAAACCCAGAAGTGCGAGTTATAAACCCAGAAGTGCGAGTTATAAACCCAGAAGTGCGAGTTATAAACCCAGAAGTGCGAGTTATAAACCCAGAAGTGCGAGTTATAAACCCAGAAGTGCGAGTTATAAAGTCAGAATTGCGAGTTATAAACCCAGAATTGCGAGATATAAAGTCAGAATTGCGAGATATAAAGTCAGAATTGCGAGTTATAAAGTCAGAATTGCGAGTTATAAAGTCAGAATTGCGAGATATAAAGTCAGAATTGCGAGTTATAAAGTCAGAATTGCGAGATATAAACCCAGAATTGCGAGATATAAAGTCAGAATTGCGAGTTTTAAATCCAGAATTGCCAGTTGTAAAGTCAGAAAGTCAGAATTGCCAGTTGTAAAGTCAGAAAGTCAGAATTGCCAGTTGTAAAGTCAGAAAGTCAGAATTCCCAGTTGTAAAGTCAGAAAGTCAGAATCGCCAGTTGTAAAGTCAGAAAGTCAGAATTGCCAGTTGTAAAGTCAGAATTCCCAGTTGTAAAGTCAGAAAGTCAGAATTGCTAGTTGTAAAGTCAGAAAGTCAGAATTGCCAGTTGTAAAGTCAGAAAGTCAGAATTGCCAGTTGTAAAGTCAGAATTGCCAGTTGTAAAGTCAGAATTGCCAGTTGTAAAGTCAGAAAGTCAGAATCGCCAGTTGTAAAGTCAGAATTGTGAGTTATAAAGTCAGAATTGCGAGTTATAAATCCAGAATTGCCAGTTGTAAAGTCAGAAAGTCAGAATTGCCAGTTGTAAAGTCAGAATTGCCAGTTGTAAAGTCAGAATTGCCAGTTGTAAAGTCAGAATTGTGAGTTGTAAAGTCAGAAAGTCAGAATTGCCCGTTGTAAAGTCAGAATTGCCAGTTGTAAAGTCAGAAAGTCAGAATCGCCAGTTGTAAAGTCAGAAAGTCAGAATTGCCAGTTGTAAAGTCAGAATTCCCAGTTGTAAAGTCAGAAAGTCAGAATTGCTAGTTGTAAAGTCAGAAAGTCAGAATTGCTAGTTGTAAAGTCAGAAAGTCAGAATTGCCAGTTGTAAAGTCAGAATTCCCAGTTGTAAAGTCAGAAAGTCAGAATTGCTAGTTGTAAAGTCAGAAAGTCAGAATTGCTAGTTGTAAAGTCAGAAAGTCAGAATTGCCAGTTGTAAAGTCAGAATTGCCAGTTGTAAAGTCAGAATTCCCAGTTGTAAAGTCAGAAAGTCAGAATTCCCAGTTGTAAAGTCAGAAAGTCAGAATTGCCAGTTGTAAAGTCAGAAAGTCAGAATTGCCAGTTGTAAAGTCAGAAAGTCAGAATTGCCAGTTGTAAAGTCAGAAAGTCAGAATTCCCAGTTGTAAAGTCAGAAAGTCAGAATTGCTAGTTGTAAAGTCAGAAAGTCAGAATTGCCAGTTGTAAAGTCAGAAAGTCAGAATTGCCAGTTGTAAAGTCAGAAAGTCAGAATTGCCAGTTGTAAAGTCAGAAAGTCAGAATTGCCAGTTGTAAAGTCAGAAAGTCAGAATTGCCAGTTGTAAAGTCAGAAAGTCAGAATTGCCAGTTGTAAAGTCAGAAAGTCAGAATTGCCAGTTGTAAAGTCAGAATTGCCAGTTGTAAAGTCAGAATTGCCAGTTGTAAAGTCAGAAAGTCAGAATCGCCAGTTGTAAAGTCAGAAAGTCAGAATTGCCAGTTGTAAAGTCAGAATTCCCAGTTGTAAAGTCAGAAAGTCAGAATTGCTAGTTGTAAAGTCAGAAAGTCAGAATTGCTAGTTGTAAAGTCAGAAAGTCAGAATTGCCAGTTGTAAAGTCAGAAAGTCAGAATTGCCAGTTGTAAAGTCAGAATTGCCAGTTGTAAAGTCAGAATTGCCAGTTGTAAAGTCAGAATTGCCAGTTGTAAAGTCAGAAAGGCGAGATATAAAGTCAGAATTGCGAGTTATAAACCCAGAATTGCGAGTTATAAAGTCAGAATTGAGTGATATAAAGTCAGAATTGAGTGATATAAAGTCAGAATTGCGAGTTATAAATCCAGAATTGTGAAAATTGTGAGAAATAAAGTCAGAATTGCGAGTTATAAAGTCAGAATTGAGTGATATAAAGTCAGAATTGCGAGTTATAAATCCAGAATTGCGAGTTATAAATCCAGAATTGCGAGTTATAAATCCAGAAGTGCGAGTTATAAACCCAGAAGTGCGAGTTATAAACCCAGAAGTGCGAGTTATAAAGTCAGAATTGCGAGTTATAAACCCAGAATTGCGAGATATAAAGTCAGAATTGCGAGATATAAAGTCAGAATTGCGAGATATAAAGTCAGAATTGCGAGTTATAAAGTCAGAATTGCGAGTTATAAAGTCAGAATTGCGAGATATAAAGTCAGAATTGCGAGTTATAAAGTCAGAATTGCGAGATATAAACCCAGAATTGCGAGATATAAAGTCAGAATTGCGAGTTTTAAATCCAGAATTGCCAGTTGTAAAGTCAGAAAGTCAGAATTGCCAGTTGTAAAGTCAGAAAGTCAGAATTGCCAGTTGTAAAGTCAGAAAGTCAGAATTCCCAGTTGTAAAGTCAGAAAGTCAGAATTGCTAGTTGTAAAGTCAGAAAGTCAGAATTGCCAGTTGTAAAGTCAGAAAGTCAGAATTGCCAGTTGTAAAGTCAGAAAGTCAGAATTGCTAGTTGTAAAGTCAGAAAGTCAGAATTGCCAGTTGTAAAGTCAGAAAGTCAGAATTGCCAGTTGTAAAGTCAGAATTGCCAGTTGTAAAGTCAGAAAGTCAGAATCGCCAGTTGTAAAGTCAGAAAGTCAGAATTGCCAGTTGTAAAGTCAGAATTCCCAGTTGTAAAGTCAGAAAGTCAGAATTGCTAGTTGTAAAGTCAGAAAGTCAGAATTGCCAGTTGTAAAGTCAGAAAGTCAGAATTGCCAGTTGTAAAGTCAGAATTGCCAGTTGTAAAGTCAGAATTGCCAGTTGTAAAGTCAGAAAGTCAGAATCGCCAGTTGTAAAGTCAGAATTGTGAGTTATAAAGTCAGAATTGCGAGTTATAAATCCAGAATTGCCAGTTGTAAAGTCAGAAAGTCAGAATTGCCAGTTGTAAAGTCAGAATTGCCAGTTGTAAAGTCAGAATTGCCAGTTGTAAAGTCAGAATTGTGAGTTGTAAAGTCAGAAAGTCAGAATTGCCAGTTGTAAAGTCAGAATTGCCAGTTGTAAAGTCAGAAAGTCAGAATCGCCAGTTGTAAAGTCAGAAAGTCAGAATTGCCAGTTGTAAAGTCAGAATTCCCAGTTGTAAAGTCAGAAAGTCAGAATTGCTAGTTGTAAAGTCAGAAAGTCAGAATTGCTAGTTGTAAAGTCAGAAAGTCAGAATTGCCAGTTGTAAAGTCAGAAAGTCAGAATTGCCAGTTGTAAAGTCAGAAAGTCAGAATTGCCAGTTGTAAAGTCAGAATTGCCAGTTGTAAAGTCAGAATTGCCAGTTGTAAAGTCAGAAAGTCAGAATCGCCAGTTGTAAAGTCAGAATTGTGAGTTATAAAGTCAGAATTGCGAGTTATAAATCCAGAATTGCCAGTTGTAAAGTCAGAAAGTCAGAATTGCCAGTTGTAAAGTCAGAAAGTCAGAATTGCCAGTTGTAAAGTCAGAAAGTCAGAATTGCCAGTTGTAAAGTCAGAATTGCCAGTTGTAAAGTCAGAATTGCCAGTTGTAAAGTCAGAATTGCCAGTTGTAAAGTCAGAATTGTGAGTTGTAAAGTCAGAAAGTCAGAATTGCCAGTTGTAAAGTCAGAATTGCCAGTTGTAAAGTCAGAATTGCCAGTTGTAAAGTCAGAATTGCCAGTTGTAAAGTCAGAAAGTCAGAATCGCCAGTTGTAAAGTCAGAATTGTGAGTTATAAAGTCAGAATTGCGAGTTATAAATCCAGAATTGCCAGTTGTAAAGTCAGAAAGTCAGAATTGCCAGTTGTAAAGTCAGAAAGTCAGAATTGCCAGTTGTAAAGTCAGAATTGCCAGTTGTAAAGTCAGAATTGCCAGTTGTAAAGTCAGAATTGCCAGTTGTAAAGTCAGAATTGCCAGTTGTAAAGTCAGAATTGTGAGTTGTAAAGTCAGAATTGTGAGTTGTAAAGTCAGAAAGTCAGAATTGCCAGTTGTAAAGTCAGAATTGCCAGTTGTAAAGTCAGAATTGCCAGTTGTAAAGTCAGAATTGCCAGTTGTAAAGTCAGAAAGTCAGAATTGCCAGTTGTAAAGTCAGAATTGTGAGTTATAAAGTCAGAATTGCGAGTTATAAATCCAGAATTGCCAGTTGTAAAGTCAGAAAGTCAGAATTGCCAGTTGTAAAGTCAGAAAGTCAGAATTGCCAGTTGTAAAGTCAGAATTGCCAATTGTAAAGTCAGAATTGCCAGTTGTAAAGTCAGAATTGTGAGTTGTAAAGTCAGAATTGCATAATCACAAATTCTGTTTAATGTCTTTTGTAGCTGGCTCTGATATTTCAGAGTCTAGAAATGATTTTGCTGCGGACGGCCAGTGATCTGTCTCAGCTGAGCATGGTGGGCTCCAACATCGTTAGGAAGACTGTCACCAGTCACATGAAGCTTCTGCTCTCTTCTCTATATTCTGAGGATCATGGGTATTTCTTATACAAATCCTTGTCTTGTTAGATATTTGCTTGTTTAACTCTTGTATTATTATAAATTAACAATGCATTTATTTCATAATCCTCTTTGTAGGACTTTATCTTCATTGTTTTTATGTACAGCAGGCAAAATTAACCTCTTAAAAGTTTTGAAAATGCACTCACTTTTTTTTTTTTTTGAACAGGTTTGTCCGTCAGTGTCTGTGTTTGCTGTCCGCTCTGGTGTCTCAGGGTGCGGAGGCGGCAAGGGACATCTTCAGTCAAATGCAGTTCAGCAAAGGTCTCTCTAGCCTCGCTCAGAGAAAAGACAAATCGGTAAGTGCTTCACAAACTGCAAATGGCACTTAACTTTTTCAGAGAGCTGTCTAACCCTCCTATAGAAAGCAATGTTTTTACCACTTTCAAGGTCCAGAAAGGTATTAAAGACATTGTTAAAATAGTCCATGCAACTACAGTGGTTCAACCCTTAATGTTACACTCTATGCTGGGTTGAAAATGGACAAACCCAGCAATTAGGTTGTTTTAACACAGCGATCGGCTTAAATGTAGATTTATTTAACTCAACTATTGTTTAGAATTACTGTATTGCTTGCTTAAAATGAACCCAAGGTATTTTGGAAATTACATTAATTAAAATGTTTAATAAACATTTCTTAAATTGCTTATTAGGCTAATAAATGTTCACCTTTTGATTATTATTGTTGCCTCTAGTAATTATGTGTCTGATTTTTAATTTCCAACCTATTTTGGGTTCATTTTAAACCAGACATATAGTCATTTTTAAACAATAGTTGGATTAAATAAAAACATTTAACCTAACCGCTGGGTTTGTCCATTTTCAACCCAACTTGGGTTGGGTTTTTTAGAGTGACGAGAGCGACGAGAATACTTTTTGTGCACAAAAACAAACAAAAATAACGACTTTATTTAACAATTTCTTCTCTTCCGTGTCAGTCTTCTATGCTGTTGACGTAGTGAACGCAGTGCAGTGCTTCCGTCAGAACGCTTGGCTCAGTATTGACAGTTTTAATGATGTCTTTACTACCTTTCTGGGCCTCGAAAAGTGCAATGATGTTGCAGTCTATGGAGGGTCGGAGAGCTCTCGGATTTCATATAAAAAATAAAAAAAAATCATAATTTTGTGTTCTGAAGATGAACAAAGGTCTTGCAGGTTTGGCACGACTTGAGAGTAAGTAATTAATGACAGAAATTAAATTTTGGAGTAAACTAACCCTTTAAGTCAAAATGCATTTATATAACATTTTTTCATAATACACATGGTTTCAAAGCATAATATTGATATGAAGTTAATATCATGCCTTATAGTCACATTTAGCAGATTAGAGGTGGGTTTACATGTATTTTAAATTTTGCGATGAGACAAGCAATCAGGCTGTTAAGATTATGTACGTTTATGTATGTGGATAAAGTTGGACATATTTATATATTCTAATTTATATAAAGAGCTGGGCGATAATATAGTTGCATTTTGAAGCAAAATACGAAATCAGGGAATTGTGATGTGCAATATATTTCGCTTTACATATAGTATACTGGATATAATATACAGTACTGTGCTAAAGTCTTAGGCCACCACCAGCTTTGTTGTTTTAGTAATGTTTTAATGACAATCCATATTTATTTTTTGGTCTTTATTATGATACAGTCAGGAAATAAAAGACATATGTACACAAATGTAAAAAAAAAATAGAACAAAATGGCATCGTAAAGCAAAAATCAGTATTGAGTGTGACCTGCTGGACTTCTTCCAGTTTCTCAAAGAAGAACTTCTCATCAGATTTTGAAAGTTTTCTTGACCTTCCAGTCCTTTTCCGTTCCATTTAGGCTTAAGAGAGTCAATTCCTGCTTTTCCTCAAGAGTAAGGGGAGGTCACTGAATACTTGGCCTATAGAAGTCCTTTTTTTTCTTTTCTGTTTTTTAGTACTGCATGCAAATTTCCAGTATTTTCTGGTTATATTCTAGTAAAGAGACTGAGAAATAATTATATATGGTCATAAAGAAAAATAGCCATATTTATAACTTTATAAACTGTAGATGGCAGATGGCCGTATGCATCAATTTACTGCGAAAGAGTGACCTTTGATGCGATGTAGGAGTATCGTAAGATTAGACGCCTCTCGCGGTTCAAACAAACAGAGCTGGGCAGCAAACTCAAGCTCCTCTTCTCTTCTCGAAATCGTGACATTTCTTTTTCTTGACCGATGTTTTGTTTTTCTCTATCCTCTGTGCTTCCGCGTTCACCAATACGTCATGCGTCGGTATGAATTACTTTTATGATGGATGGATGTGCTTTTTTGGGGCTTCAAAATCTCACGCCCTCTTCACTACTAAGAGTCCTTTTAATATCTCTGGCGATAATATAGTTGACATTTTTTTTCGACGATATAACAATCAAGCAGTTGAGATTTGCTGTATAATACAGTGAACATGAGTGTACTGTATGTAAGGTTGGATGTACTTATAGTAGATGTATATTTTGCTCTTTCATGCAATTGTAATAACTGTGTTAATTTTTCAGGGAAAGCCAAATGTGAGAATGGCTTACATTCAGTTTGTACTTTCATTCCTGATGTCTGGAGACAATACAACTATTGGCCAGATACTGGACACTAAAGGTATCAGTGACTGAATCGGTGTGCGTTATGAATTTTGCTTTTGCGTTGTCTTAAATATATTTTTTTTTCTGCTGCTCTTTAGATTTCTTGTCTGAAATCTTGACCAGTGGTCTTACAGAAGATAGATTATCCATTGTAAACCTGATTCTATCCACCCTACAAACTAGAGTAAGACCCTCCGCTATGAATGCTGTTTACCAATGTGAGATGCTGTGTATAACTGTTTACAATATTTGTCCATAGGTCGTGCAGAATAAGACCATCACGAAAACTCAGAAAGTTCGTTTCTTCAGTCCTTCCATACTGAGACAGATAGCCTCTCTCTATAAATGGAACGGGATTGTGGATGTCCGCACGGATGAGAACGAGGTATAATATTATTCATTTCTGCAATTATCCAATAGATTTGACTGTATTAGAAAGATGAATAACACACATTTAAATGGCTGACAAAATAATATTTTTTGCTCAATCTCAACCACACTTTTAAGGTGCAATTTTTTTTTTCCTCATGGAAATGCATGAGTAACTTTGGAAACCGGGAATTGTTTTCCTTACGAGTGGGAAATAGGGCATCGCTATATTGACAATAACCATGATGTTTGAAAAAATGAAATATTTATATTATGTTAATAGTACACATATGCAGAAAATGAATCGCAGAATCCAGTCATAAAAACGGAATTTACTGTATGACGTGGAATGTCACGGAATTTGTCCATTTTTGATAAATAAATAAAAAGTACACTTAAATCAAATCATGATATAGACTAGTGTCTGTGAACATTTAACCGCAAAAAGACTAAAGAAGTTTTTTTTTTTTTTTTTTTTTAAGGAATAATCACAATTTTTTTTATTTTTTTTATTTTAATATATTTTATTCAGTAAAGCTCTGTTATGTGGCACTTTGTTTGACAAAAAAGTTTGTTTAATGTCATATGACTAAAAGATAAATGAATGTTTTATGCCTTCATTTGATTGGCAGAACAATTTAAATACACAACAGAATTTATAATTTAAATAAATAATTAAAATAAATGTTGTTGTTTTTATGAATTCAATTAATTTGACATGCTTTTTGATTATTAAAATTGAATTAAACCATAAATTGAATCCGGAAAACTTAAAACAGAAAACAGAATTTGGTCAAAGTAAAACGGAATTTGAAAAAAATGTATTTCATAAGCCCTAAAAATTTAATTTTTGTCAAACTCTTAATAAATTGTTGTTAAATTGTACAAGTTTCATGATTTCAATTATTTCGACGTGCTTTTTGATTACTAAAATTTAATTTAACCATTAAAATGGAGTCCAAAAAAAAAAACGGAATCCAGAAAATTTAAAACGGATTTCATAAGGCCCTATACATACGATAATATCGTAAGATGAAGATGAAGAGGAAGGTATGGTTACAAACTTTCTCTCCGGTTCTTTAGACTGAGATTTGTTGGCTAAAAAACAAAAAAAATAAGTTGAAGATGAATTTGCATGATGGCATTATTTATTAATTTGTCTTTAAATATTGCAATAATATTATTATTGTGAATTATTTTGTCCACGATAATCGTGGAGTGAAAATGACCCTAGTGGGAAACATTGCTTCTTCTAGACAATAAAAAAAACATGTCACTGGTAATTATAATAATTTAATTCTACCTCTGAAATTCTATTTTCTGTTGTAGATGGGGAAAAATAATATTAACCAATAACGCCATTATCTAACATGTTTCACCCCTCAAACTCTGATGGATAACATCAAGTCTTGTCCTATATTTCCCACTGAATATTCTGTTTGGCTAGGAAGGGCAGCACATTACAAATGTTTAGTACATTGCGGATGGCTTTTCATATTGTCGTTTAAGTTTTTGTATTCATAATCTTTTGGAAACAGAACGGTGAGGAGGCAGGGAAACGTATAGTGAGGGAGCTGGTGCATAACTTCCTGCTGGACATCTGCTGCTCTCGCAAAAACGGGATCAGTTTTCATGACCCGAGCCTGGGCACTGCTGGAAGGTAAGTCCTTGAGATGTTCATGTTGTCATTCTTACAGCTACAGTTTATTTTTTAGTTTATTTAACAGGGACAATGGGTAATTCTGTCCCAGAATTAGAATAGGAAACTTGTGGATTATTGCAGAAAATAAGCTAAGCTCTTTCAGTATTTATTTAAAAACAATTTCCCTGAAAGTTCAAGTTATAATAGTTTGAAAGAACATGATTATCAACACAATGAGGTTGTAAAAAGATTAGTGAGTAGATGAGTCAACCTGTTCAGACATTTAATGTCCTCAACAACCCATTTATCCACTTGTTAGCAAGTAAAAAACTTTACAGAAGTCACAAGGGTGTACGGATGATGTATTTTATGTCATTGAATCACATGTAAAAATATCTTGAGCTTGTGTTAACCTCAGACATTTAACATAACCATTCAAAAAAAAAACAACAACAACATTTACTTCAATACATCATCCCTGCAGCACTCTAGGTGTGCATCACTTAAACACGAAATTAGAAATTATTCATATATAATCTGCTTAAAACACTGTTTTATCAACTTGCCGTAGTAAAATATGAGTATACCAGCACAAACTCTTCTCTCAAGTTAAAAAGAAACAATAGACTGTGCTCAAAACACTCTCCCCCTTATCTTCATCCTCCTTGTACTTGTATCACCCTGCTGTATCCAGAGCAGGAAACATTGTTCTTCTGCAGTTCCTGGTGAGGTTGAAGCAGGCGACAGAGGATGAGATGGTTGCGGATCTGGTTGTTAGTGTTCTGAAGGCCAGTCCTGATATATTGACCAGATACTTCAAAGAAACCCAGTTCTCATTCTCTCCACGAATCGCGAAAGCCTGGCAGGACAACATCACTCTGCTCAAGAAAGTGAGTCTGATTCCTTTGTATGTCTTTTGGTTGCTTTATGTGATTTGTATCAGGTGGTGCAGTGCTTTAATTTCATTTGGCATGTAATAACGGGGACAATTCATCTCTTAATTGTATCGTACATACGGAACTTACAGATGCTACTTACTCAAGGTTTGATGTTGTTACAGATCTATGAGGCTCAGCCGGAGGTGTCCAAGGCTTTCCAGACGAGTGAAATGATTCCTTTACCTCGTCTGCTGTCCATGGTGTTGGTCACGTCTCTCCCTTCAGTGTGCAATAAAGTCTTCTTCACTCAAGGTCTCAATGTAAGTGATAGATTCATCAGAAGTTGTATAAAACATGGAAAAAATGAACCTCATTGGCTCAAACTTGCTGCGCAACACACGAGAATGAACCTCATTGGTTTTTGCACGTTAAGCAAGCACGTTTGAGCTTTTGTTTACCATAACTGATGTGAGTTGATGAATGCTTGAGTTAATAATCATCAATCTTGTCCACTATAATCATTCCTTCACTTAACGTAACCTTAAAATGATTTGAAACATTGCTCTAATAGTTACCCAACGTGGTGGTCCAGCACGCAATACTTTCCCTCCTGGCATTTATTCTCAAGCGAGCTCAGAAGAACATTGAACACTGCCTGGACAAAACAGCCTGGGAGAGTTCGGACATTTACAGCCCTGCCGTGATGGAGGAGTTTGTGCAGCTTTACAGAGAGGCGCTGAGCAAGGTGAGGATGATGGGAAAACAAGTGGAATGGAAGTGTTTAAACTCCATGCTGTGCAGCTGAGGGAATAAGGAAACAATCAGTATTTATCCTTTTGGTGCCACAGATTCTACCAGATATGGTGTGTGTCATTTCCAACTGGCAGTCGCTCTCAAAAGAGAAGGAAGATGTAGCAAAGACGAAGAACACGGAACAAAATGAGAGCAAAGAACACCGTAATACAATTTTTTTAACTTTTTTTTTTGGGTACTGTAGACTCGCTGCTGTTGTTCACACACTATTAATATTAAATGCTTTTTCTCCAACAGCGCGGCAGAATGATCCACAGGTCATCCTGGTGAAAGCTCTGCTGCTTCAAGTCATGTGTTTGTATCAGCGGGTGGTGCCTCACCTGGTCAGCCAGAGCAAATTCGATTTCAGCAAACTCCTGAAAGGTAGAACACATCAACTAAGAACAGATGTAACACATACAGTGCATAACCTGCTATGAAAGGAGCAAGTGACTTATTGGAACATTTGCAGGCATTGTGACGGAGAGGGGAATGAAACAGGAAATTCCTCCAGTTCTACAGTATCAAGTTCTTCAACTTGCTCTTGAACTTCCTGCAAGCAAATTCTCCTGGTTCCGGGTTCAGGTAAAAACATTTATTCTTGGGTGCTGAGCTTATTCAGCTTAACATTATTCAGGTTTACGTGTCCGTATTTCTTTTCAATAGTTGGTTTAGTTGCTGATGTTTTTTTAGATTATTAATTTGGTTTTTCGTGAGTTGAACATTTTAATTTCTTTTTTTTTTTTTTTCCGGTCAAACACAGGAACTGGCTGATCCAGATCTTGAAAAAGGAGAGAAATCTGTCTTCTATTTGCTACTTAAGATGTTTGTAAGTAGTAACAGTAACTACTTGAAGACCTCAACCAGGATGCTGGTCCTAAAGGTGAGTTCATCTTCACACCCCTTTGATAATTACTTAACAATAAATAAATAAATATAATACATTATCTACAATTCTTTTTATCTTTAAATATTTTATTACAATTTATTTTATACATTTTTAGTATAGATCACCATAGACCCCCAAATTTTTTTATTTTTTATCTACTCACATCCCTCACATTCACGATGCTGTTATTCTTTATACTATTTTTAATACTGTCCAACTATGTAATGCAACTAGAGAAACAAGATTTAAAAAATGTTTTAGGGTGTGACTTGATTTTATCAAAATTAAGTAAATGGGGTAAATTTTGATTTGATGTTGTTGAAAAAAATGGATAATTGACTTTAAAATGTTGCAAAATCCTCCTAAAAAGTGTCAAAAACAAAATGATTGTGATTAAAAAAAAAAAAGAAAGGAAAAAGCCAAAAAAAAAAACAGTGGGGATTTTGTGCAACAAACTTCCATATTTGGTAAAACAGGTCACGTTGCTTCCGGTTCCGGTCTTTTGAATGTGCTTCGTTAAAGCTGCAGTCCGTAACTTTTTTTGGTTAAAAAAAAGTACATAACCAGCCAGTGTTCAAAACTATCTCCTTACCTTAGCCCGATTCACAACATAAGCTTGTAATAATGTTTTATAATTCGAGTGGTACTGGTGGGTTTCCACGGGAAATTCGAGCATGCCGCCGTTCGTCTTTGCATCATTACGTCACGTCTGTCCCTAGGAGTCCCAGCTAGAAGCTATATGTGAGGATGCTGCAGGTGACGGATCATTTATAGCCTTTTCTCACAGCACCTGAAATAATTAAACTTATCATTTTGATGGCAGATTGTAATCCAGAAAGGTCCAAGTGACAATCATCAGTGACAACTGGAGATTCACCCGTAGTCAAAAGCAAAAGACTTCGGACTGCGGAGTGGCTACAGAAATTGAAATCTAACACTAATACACACTAAATACACATAGTCACGCAACGCTGATGTTGTTAACATTAACAATTTGAGAACAAAGTATAGCCGTAATAATAATTTGTACGGTTTGATGTGATCCGAGCTAAGTGATCGTTAGATTTAATCACCATTGGAAGCGAAATTTATTGTAATGCTTTTTTTCCTCACTCAACAAAAGTGGCAGATTTGTTATTTACTTGTTCAGATGACATTATCCGGTGAAAATTCGTATTTTGGTCATACTTCCAAGACTACAATCTGTGATTCAGAAGTACAGTATCCACACCGATGTGGACTGACTGCAAACATTAGATTCATCCACGCCGAGGAGCCGTGCCGAGGCACAATCGGTTTTAACAAGATTACATTACCTCAAAAAATCTTTGGTTGTAAATATGAAGTTTGTTGACTTTTTTTTTACAGACTCAAAGACTCATCTCCTGAGCCATTGCACAAAGGAATAAAAAAGGCTGCTTATAAATTACCATTTATTTAAAATTAAAGTTCTTATTTGGCTAAATTACATTTCTTAACAGCCTTTACTCCCTTCAAACTTATATTTTGCCTGCCTTTAGTCTGTTTATATATCCAACAATGATGTAGGTAATTATATATAATACATAATTATATCATTTCTGTTAGTTAAGCTTGTGTATATTTTTAGTTAAAGTTATAAAGCAATATCTCATGTAGGGTTTTCCTTTGTGTTTTATGTGATGACAACTAGGAGGTGCTCTAGGCACAAGCTTTCCTTGATTGGTTTTCTCTAAAGAGAAATACATTCAGTTGAAAGTAAACAAAAGTACTTTTACGAAAGTAAAAGAGTGACGCACATTTGTTGCGTCTTGCCGTGAAATTAGAGTTCCGTGTCTTTATTAAAATCAACACATTAATGATTTATCACTCATCCACCCGCAATTAATTGGAATGTTATTTTGTATTACATTTAAGAGTCCGTTATCTATGGAAGCTTGTTTATGCCAGTAAATAAAAAATGTAAAGGGTAATTCTGACTTTTTTCTCACAATTCTGACTTTTTTTTTCCTCAGAATTGCGATATATAAACTCAGTTGCATCTTATAAAGCAAGAATTGCGAGTTTATAGAAACGTCAGTCTTTTTCCCTCACAATTGGACATTATAACACGCAATTGCGAGTTTATTTCTTACAATTCTGACTTTATAACTCGCAATTCTGACTTTATAACTCGCAATTCTGACTTTATTTCTCGCAATTCTGACTTTATAACTCGCAATTCTGGATTTATAACTCGCAATTCTGGATTTATAACTCGCAATTCTGACTTTATTTCTCGCAATTCTGACTTTATAACTCGCAATTCTGACTTTATTTCTCGCAATTCTGACTTTATAACTCGCAATTCTGACTTTATAACTCGCAATTCTGGATTTATAACTCGCAATTCTGACTTTATTTCTCGCAATTCTGACTTTATAACTCGCAATTCTGACTTTATAACTCGCAATTCTGGATTTATAACTCGCAATTCTGACTTTATTTCTCGCAATTCTGACTTTATAACTCGTAATTCTGACTTTATATCTCGCAATTCTGACTTTATAACTTCCAAATCTGACTTTATTTCTCGCAATTCGGACTTTATTTCTCGCAATTCTGACTTTATAACTCGCAATTCTGACTTTATAACTCGCAATTCTGGATTTATAACTCGCAATTCTGACTTTATTTCTCGCAATTCTGACTTTATAACTCGCAATTCTGACTTTATAACTTCCAAATCTGACTTTATTTCTCGCAATTCGGACTTTATTTCTCGCAATTCTGACTTTATAACTCGCAATTCTGACTTTATTTCTCGCAATTCTGACTTTATAACTCGCAATTCTGACTTTATAACTCGCAATTCTGGATTCATATCTCGCAATTCTGACTTTATAACTCGCAATTCTGACTTTATAACTCGCAATTCTGGATTTATATCTCGCAATTCTGACTTTATAACTCGCAATTCTGACTTTATAGCTCGCAATTCTGACTTTATAACTCGCAATTCTGGATTTATAACTCGCAATTCTGGATTTATAACTCGCAATTCTGGATTTATAACTCGCAATTCTGGATTTATAACTCGCAATTCTGACTTTATTTCTCGCAATTCTGACTTTATAACTCGCAATTCTGACTTTATTTCTCGCAATTCTGACTTTATAACTCGCAATTCTGACTTTATAACTCGCAATTCTGGATTTATAACTCGCAATTCTGACTTTATTTCTCGCAATTCTGACTTTATAACTCGCAATTCTGACTTTATAACTCGCAATTCTGACTTTATTTCTCGCAATTCTGACTTTATAACTCGTAATTCTGACTTTATATCTCGCAATTCTGACTTTATAACTTCCAAATCTGACTTTATTTCTCGCAATTCGGACTTTATTTCTCGCAATTCTGACTTTATAACTCGCAATTCTGACTTTATAACTCGCAATTCTGACTTTATAACTCGCAATTCTGGATTTATATCTCGCAATTCTGACTTTATAACTCGCAATTCTGACTTTATAACTCGCAATTCTGGATTTATATCTCGCAATTCTGACTTTATAACTCGCAATTCTGACTTTATAACTCGCAATTCTGACTTTATTTCTCGCAATTCTGACTTTATAACTCGCAATTCTGACTTTATAACTCGCAATTCTGACTTTATAACTTCCAAATCTGACTTTATTTCTCGCAATTCGGACTTTATTTCTCGAAGTTTCTGACTTTATAACTCAGAATTCTGGATTTATATTACGCATTTCTTACTTTATTTCTCGCAATTATGACTTTATAACTTCCAATTCTGACTTTATTACTCGCAATTCAGACTTTATTTCTCGCAATTCAGACTTTATAACTTCCAGTTCAGACTTTATAACTCGCAATTTGGACTTTATAACTCGCAATTTGGACTTTATAACTTGCAATTCTGACTTTATTTCTCGCAATTCATACTTTATTTCTCGCAATTCATACTTTATTTATCGCAATTCAGACTTTATAATTTCCAGTTCGGACTTTATAACTCGCAATTTGGACTTTATAACTCGCAATTCTGGATTTATATTACGCATTTCTTACTTTATTTCTCGCAATTATGACTTTATAACTTCCAATTCTGACTTTATTTCTCGCAATTCGGACTTTATAACTCGCAATTCGGACTTCATAACTCGCAATTCGGACTTCATAACTCGCAATTCGGACTTCATAACTCGCAATTCGGACTTCATAACTGGCAATTCGGACTTTATAATTTGCAATTTATATCTTGAAATTTCGAGAAAAAAAGTCAAGTTTGTGAGATAAAAAGTCACCGTTACCTTTTTTATTTTTTATTTCATGGTGGAAACAAGCTTCCATAGTTATCAGTCCCACAATGGAATTATGAAACCATATCCGTACCGGCTGGGCTGGATCGGCATGGAATGGAACGGTTAAGCAATGAGAATGGTTTTGCCCGACTTTGGAAAAGCAACTATAGTGTGTTCCACAGAAAAATTAACAGCACATATGTTTGGAATGACATTAGCGTGAGGAAATAATGGCAGATTTTTCATCGTTGGCTGAACTTTAAATTATCCACTGGGTGCTGATTTATCCTCCTCTGCTTTTCAGGTGTTGAGGGACAGTGGTGTATTTGAGCACACGTGGAAGGAGCTGGAGTTGTGGCTGGACCATCTGGCACGTTTGGACCCATCCCAGCAGGAGACCGTTATTCAGTTTTTAGACCATGTACTGGATTCACACCACTCTTACCATTTTTACTGACCTTTTTATATAGTCTTATATAGTCTTTTATATAGTCAGCATTATAAATGATAAAAAGTTTTTCAGTGAGAAAAAATTTAAGGAAGGACTTGTTTTTATCCTAATCAGATAAATAGTCAAATTTGAAGCCTGTTTAAACTTCAAATTAGGGATGTCACTTGTTCTCTTATTTGAAATGTTGTCATTAAAATAGATTAGTGTGATCGGGACACATTTATAGAATACTGTCAGTGAAAACGCCTTTTGAAGTTAAACACAGACGTTTATGTTGCAAGTCACAGACTGGACTTACGAAACCTGCAATGATTAGTCTACTATTAAAGCATGAATTTGATGTAATTCTACATAATATTCATGTATGCAGTTCATAGGGGAAATGCATACATAGCAGTTACAGCATGAAATAATACTTAAACTTATAACATTTTACATATTTACAAATGTACATAAATGTACATTTCCAATCCTGTTTTAAAAATGTCGAAATAAAATCATGATGTTTAAAAGAAGTAAAATGTCAAAAACAGTAAAGACACTTTGATACACTGATCAATTTTGAGATTTTGACCTTCTATAATATCTAAAATACACATTTGAGTCTGTTTTATTACACTTTGCGTCTGTAGATTTCAATAACTAAAAATATCTTTAAACGCTGTTTTCTCAGAATGACACTTTTTCTCATGCATTTTAGTAAGGTTGTAATACAAAAAACAGTTGTCTTAATGTACTGTGATTAATCAACTGGGGAAGTATGCTGGTATCTATTACCCAATTCATATATCAACTTTTTATATAATCAGGTCACCATTACGAATGATTTGAAGTTGATATTTTGTCCAGGTTTTGATGCGGGTGGTGTGTAACCCACACGTGTACACTGAGAAAGCAGCGAGTGCGGTCCAGGAGGCAGCGTTCCTGCAGGCTAATTTGAGCGGCCAGGAGGGAGATGAAGCCAGCATCCCCATATCACACATCGACGGTTAGCCATTATACACATTTTCAAATATGTATCTATAATCGGAGGTGATACTGGCACTGTTGTGTGAATGTTATGAATTTCTATGGGTTGTTCACACGTGTTCTGCATTTTAGATGTGCTCGACATGGTTGATGTTATAGTGGAGGGCAGCGAAGGGGACGTTGAAGAGATCGGACCTTCCCTCACCGAAGACATCATCCTCCAGACGTTCCCATTTAGCGCCATTGTACCAGCTGTGCTAGAGGCTCGCAACAAACTGCCGGAGAGTTTTAAAGATGGGAAAGGTAAAATTTATAGATAAATGCAATCAAAAGATCTCCCAAATATCTTCCTTTGTTCATGACCTTCGTTCATCTTCAGATCACAAATTAAGATATTTTTGAAATTCAAGAGGTTTTTATCCCCCATAGAAAGCAACGAAATTACCACATTCAAGGTCCAGAAAGGTACTAAAGACATCATTAAAATAGTCCATGTGACTACAGTGCTTCAACCTTAATGTTATGAAGCGATGAGAATACTTTTTGTGCGCAAAAACAAAAATAACGACTTTATTCAACAGTTTATTTTCTACTCTGTCATTCTCCTACGCAGTTTACATTTAGCGCTTCCTGGTTCTAAGTCAGAACGCCGACTCATTGGCTGGCTCCTGCGACGCATGCGTCATGCTGCTCGCGTGAACAGCGCCGGCCAATACTGAGCAGGTGATCGGACGTAAACATGGAAGCTCTGATATGCGTCAACTGCATACGAGTCTGACAGGGTAGAGAATAAATTGCTGTATGAAGTCGTTATTTTTTTGTTTTCGCGTGCAAAAAGTATTCTCGTCACTTAACTGAAATTAAGGTTGAACCACTGCAGTCACATGGACTATTTTAACGATGTCTTTACTACTTTTCTGGACTTTTAATGACAGTAATTACGTTGCTTTGATTGGGGGATAAAAAAACCTCTCAGATTTCATCAAAAATATCTTAATTTGTGTTCTGAAGATGAATGAAGGTCTTACGGGTGTGGAATAACATGAGAATGAGTAATTAATGACATAATTTTCATTTTTGGGTGAACTAACCCTTTAAGGCCACCTAATATAAAGTGTGAGGAGTGTAAGTTTGTGTAGGTTATGCTGTGATCAGCTCTGTCTGTTGTATAGGTGTGGTGGTGTATGAGTACATGGCAGCAGTCCTGTGTGATGTTCTGCACAGTCAGAGGGACCCGCTGGCTCTGTGTCTGACCCTCCAGCACTATGACGAAGAGCTCAACACATCAGATGCTTCATCACCTCCTCACGCCTCTGTCTTCGCCTTCTACCACTACTACTCCCAATGGCTTCCCAAGAACACACAGAAGACACTGGTTAGTTCTTCACAGCTTCAGTACAACTCGTTAGGGGCCAAGCACCAAAAGTACATCGTAATTGTTAGCCTTTATCTTCTTTTGCTGCTGCTTCTTGAGTGTATAGAAGCTTATAGAACCGTGCATAGGAAAAGTTATGAAATTTGGCACACAGATTGAAGAAGACAGTGTGTTATCATAGCAAATTTGCTGTCTCTGGTCTTGATAGATCCCTTAATTCATGCTGAGGACAGTGATAACAATTATGTCATTTTTAGGGGCCAAGCACCAAACTGTACCTATTGTATCCATTAGTTTTCTTATTATTATTACTCATACGCTTATTCCGCTCTGGAAGTCAATGACAGCCCATAGAACCGTATGGTAAAAAGTTGTGAAATTTGGCACACAGATAGAGGACAGTACAAACATTCAATATAGCAAATTTGGAGTCTCTAACTCAATCCCTCTAGCGTCACCAGCTGTCCAAAATTTCACTTGCATTCATGTTAATAACTTTTGAACCATAAGGGCTAGAAACTAAATTCTCATTCCTCATTGGCTCAAGATGATTTGAGTGCCGTATGACGTCAAATTTCCCACTTTTTTTTATTTTTCCGAACTCCTTCTAGACCAGGGGTGTCCAGGTTCGGTCCTGGAGGGCCACTGTCCTGCAGAGTTTAGCTCCAACTAGCCTCATTACACCTGCCTGAAAGTTTCTAGTGTGCCTAATTAGACCTTGATTAGTTGGTTCAGGTGTGTTTAATTGGGGTTGGAGCTAAACTCTGCAGGACAGTGGCCCTCTAGAACCGAACCTGGACACCCCTGGTCTAGACTGTTTGTCCAATATTCACGATAATCGAGTCAGACTGTCTTCAGACAATGCTTGCAAAAAGTTTTCAAAAGCTCCAAATTGGACGCTAGGCTATATCTCTGCAAGGCTTTAGCATATTCAGACCAAACTTGGTACATGTCATCACAAGCATGACCTGAGGCTACATGCTGTGTTTCGGTGCACGATTTGCCCAAATTCAATCATAAAATTGGTCTCGTTAGATTGGGGGAGACATGCCCAGTCAAATGATATCAAATTTTCCCATGTCGGCCATTTTGAATTCAGCCATTTTTCGCAAATATCTTCAAAACCGTTTGTCCGATCGAAAGGAAACCACTGTAGGACAATTGAAAACATAGGTCATTGGCTATATACTATTGGCCAAATGTCAAAATGTTGATAGTAAGTAGCAAAAAAATGCAATCAAATTCAAGTGTGGGTCATTTTTATGTGCTCATACATATAAATGTCTATAATTCCTGAACAAAATGAGATATGTTCAACAAATTTGACACGCTTATGTATGGGCTCACTCTGAGGACAAACCCAAAAAAACATTGGGACTGTGCCACTTGGTGGCGCTATAATTGAACAAAACATGAAATTGTCTCTAACTACAGTACCGTTGGTCTTATTGATTTCAAAATTGACATGCAGTGTCTTTGTCTCAGTTGTTGTCGTAGTCCATTATGACATTTGTGCAGCTTAAAAAACATGGCAGTGATTTTAATTACAAAATGATAAAAAAAAATCCAAAGCTGTAACTGCAATGGTTTTGCATATTGCTATTGTCTTCGGCACCATACCCTGAAGGTACTCAAAAAGTATCAGGGCAAATGTCTTTACTCATTTTTGCAGTTGGTCTGCTGCTAGCTTCCTTGTTTGCTTCTGTTGTGCTCCTGATAATTGCTGCTTGCAGCTCTATTTTGGTCCGATTTTCACCAAATGCAACTTCTTCTCCTCAGACAATGTCAGCAAAAAGTTATATAATGTATGTAATTATATATCTAATGTTATGAAATGGAATGTAATTGTAAAGTGTTAGCGTTTTAATGTCAGGTCGATTGTTCTTATATAAATGACTGTATGAAGTTTCATTTTCTTGAAGTTTCTGATTGACTTGTCACACTTTCTCGCAGTTCATGACTGAAGACTTCACTGAGGGTCGATCTTACGTTGGTTTCACCGCTCTGCTGAAGGCATCCCATAGTGAAGGGGCAAATGCTTTTCTACAGGACTCTTTTAAGGAGGCTGTACAGGAAGCTGTGACCGCTCTGGATGTGTCCCAGTTCCCAGTGGCTGTCAATCAAGTGCTTTTCTACATCAGAAACGTTGTCGTCACTTTCAATTCGGTATTGAGCCTTTTTAAAAAATATATTTTAATGGTTTCTGTATGTAACTAAAACTGTGCAGATAGTATTTAATTCAAGGTGTTAAAGGGATAATTTACCCAAAAATTAAAAATTCTGTCACCATTTAGTCCTCATGTTGTTGCAAACCTCAACTTACTTTCTTCTGCGGAGACATAAAAAGATACTTTAAAGAATGTTGGAAACCAAACCATTTTCCTGAGCATTGACTTCCATTGTATGGACAAAAAACACTTCTCAAAATATTTAAGTCCTGAACAACACTAGAAGGTGAGTAAATGATGACAGAATTTTCATTTTTAGATGAACTATCCCTTTAAAGTTTCAGAAAACTGTACTACAGTCTAAGGAGTTTGGCTGAGAAAAAAAAAAAAGTTTGAATTCCTGTCCTGAATGATTGTCTCTGTGTTTGCCTGCAGCTCCCCAAGGAGACGGCAGGAGAGGTGTTGGGCTGTCTGATGGCGCTGCTGAACTCTCTCATCATCAAGCTGCTGAGCTCAGAAACACAACAGCCCTCTCAACCTGAACCTGCAGAAGAGCAGGATGAGGGAGACCTCTTTTTTGACACAGACCACGTACCTGCTCAGAACATCGATAAGGAACAGGTAGCCTTGATCTTAATGTTTGGTTCTAAAGAAATATTCTGGGCTATTTCAAAAACATAAGGGGAGGAGATGAATCACTCATAGAAATAAGTATGGGATGGTATTAGGGCTGCATATTGCTTAGAATGGTTATCAAATCGCAAAGGCTGTGATTTAACAAATTCATTTTTATAAGGTGTTTGAACAGATGTGTCCACAGTGTGTGTAAACATCCAGACTGTAATGGTATAAATCAACCCACTCTTTTTTTAAAAAATTTTTATAATCCCCATAAATCATAAACAGTCTCTCCAAACACGCATATGCAAGAGTATGGTGAAGCCCCGCCCACAACTGGTGGTGATCTGCGCTATTAGCATAGATCCCGCCCTGAGAGAGCCGCAGCAGTCCGCCATTTCTGTTTCCTCACTGTAGCAGCTGAAGATATACAATGTCTGACGCAAAAAACATTACAAATGTTGTTATTGGATGTACCAACGAACATAAGAGTCTTCGTAGACTCTCGTCATCTGAGCCATTGAGGACACCGTGGTTGAATTTCAGTTATGAAGGAAATGTGCCGAAGAAAGTTAGTAAAGTGTTATATATTTGGGCAAATCATTTTACGCTGGTGTGACGATTTGTGCTACCCACTCAGATTTTGCTACCTCACATTTTGCTTCACAAACGAGGGTCAAATCAACGCTGGATTTGTACAAAAGATGAACATGACGGCACATGCTGTTCGATGAGTTGAATCAACTCCACAGCAACTACATAAATTTATCCACTAACCATTCAGAAACGTCTAAAAGTTGTAACTTCTTCCTGAGTCTCTCCATCAGTGTCGACTCCGGTTTGAACAATGTAAGGCTGAACACAGTCGTCATTTTGGCTGCGTGAGATTGTCCAGCTTTGTTGTTGTTGAGCAACCGAAGCGTGAGCTGTTAAAGCTCCGCCCTCTTCTGGAAAGGGGGCCGGGAGCAGCAGCTCATTTGCATTTAAAGTGACACACAAAAACGGTGTGTTTTTGCTCACACCCAAATAGGGGCAAATTTGACAAGCTATAATAAATGATCTGTGGGGTATTTTGAGCTGAAACTTCACAGACACATTCTGGGGACACCAGAGACTTATATTACATCTTGTGAAAAGAGGCATTATAGGTCCACTTGAAATAAATAAATGTGTTGCGTGTTTCTGATTGAAGTGCTGCACTGTGTTCGTTTACTCGTGAGCATCTCATGATGCGCTGCTGTTTGCAGTGGCTCGGTCCACAGTCAGTTCTTCTCCACACAAACTCCATCTCTTCATCTGCTCTGAGTTTGGGATGCTTATAATGTGCATTTGGGAAAGTAACATGCCTAACAATTGCTTGTCAACAAAAGAGAAGCTTTAATGTGTTTTCCATCAAATGTATATATACTAGATGGGAGCCCAAAATGATGACTGTAGGAATAGAGTCCAGAAACCTTACATTGTTCCTCCTCTCTTTTTCCTCTGCTCTCCAGATCATACTGGCTGTCCTCAGATCAGTGTTTAAACACCCAGTAGTGGAGCAATGGTTTCTGGCTCTGGAGTTGAGCTCTTTGCCTCCTCACAGTCTGAATCCAGTGAGGCTAAAGCAGCTGTGCGGCCGTCTGACAGAGAGCACGCTCACCCTGCTGGAGTCCAGTGCCGCCACGCTCCGAGAGCTGGACGCCTTAGAGCTCGTGAGCACATACCTGACAGCCGTGCAGAGAGCCGTGCTCCGAGAACTACAAGACAAGAGAAGCAAGTATGTCACACCAGTCTCAACATGCAATGTTTTCTGCTAGTTGAGGAATATATTGTGTTTAATACTATTTAAAAGGATAGTTAACTGTTTTACAATATAATTAATAATACTTTGATATTAAAAGGTTAGTTCACCCAAAAATGAAAATTATCAATTACTCACCTTCACGTTGTTCTAAACCCATAAGACTTTTGTTCATCTTCAAAACACAAATGTTCATTTTGAGCATGTTTCACTGAGAAATAAAATTGAGAGCTGCATGTATACACAAGGTTTTCATACTGTGCTCAAAAATAGTTTGTGCAATATGCCAGTAGTGTGTTAGTAGTAGTTTTTTGTTTAGTGCATCACTTAAAAATCCCTTCTGCTCTTCAGAAGTTGTCCCAAAAAGCAATCCCTCTGTGTCCGAGCGCTGCTGTCTCTACATGAGTACATCGAGCCGTCCAGCTTGAAGGAGGTGGTGTCCACCCTGCTGCTGCTCCCTCAGAAGTGTCTCGTGGCCCCTGAGAACCAGCTGAGCGTGTACGGCCATGCAGTGCTGAAGCTGCTCTCTGAGGACCACAGCAGCTGCATTGCTCTGTCTCAGGCCCACCTGCGAGGTCTGGCTGCTCTCCTCACTTCCTGCCAGTGTGTGCAGCTGGAGGACTTCCTGCTACAGGTACAAATAACAGTGAAACATTCCACCCAAGGCCGTGATATACTCATGGTCAAGGTTTTTTTTTCCTTTTCACCTAGTGGTAAAAAGAAGTTTGAAATACCTTATATTCTATACCTTATAATATAAGCAATGCCTACAGATGTATTTATTTGCGCACTCTAAGTAAAAATGTTTCTCTCTAGGTGCTATCCCGGGAGCCAGGCACTGCCAAACTCATTCAGACAGATGTTCTCTTGCACTGCATCCAGAGGGAAAGTCCTTCAGCCCAGGCTATTGGGGTTGTTCTTCTGCAGAACTGCTCCACACACGTCCTCAGCTTTGAGCTCTGGTGCCTGGAGCCGTCTAATCTAGCGCAAATCAGCTCCCAAAGCAGCAGCTTCCTGTTTTTACTCAACGCCTACTTGAATAGAGCCATTATTGATGATCCCACCCGCCCTAAAGACAGTCAGTATTGCTGCTTTCTTTGTAGTAGCTCAAATAATGTTCACATTGAATTTGACGCAGTACTTCCATAAGTTTGATTCATGTTGTCTTATCTATCACCATACACAGTTCAAAAATCAGTCCTGAAGCCCCTGAAGAAAGCTTTACTGTCTGAGCTGTGGCACACAGTACAGCAAGGAGAAGTTGGGGTTATGACCGGCCTGCATGTGGAGGTTCTGTCCGGTCTCATCCGACTGGCCGCTGTAAACGCTGACCTCATGCAACTTATGAAAGATCTACCTGCCATCCTTCAGAAACCAGACAGTTATGAAAGGTAAACTCATCACTCTTTCTGTCAAATAGAGCCAGGTGATAACATATCTTAGCCAAATTATATTTTCAGCCTTTTGACAATATTCTCTCTCTATTTTTTTATTAGGATTTTTTTTTCTATTCAGAGTTTCAGTCATTTTAGTTAAATGGCCATTGTTGCCAAATACATTGAAAATGTTAAAATAAAGAAGGAGAATATTTAAAATATTAAAAATGTAAGGTAGTAAGCAAGGTTTAAGGTCAGACTGGAGGTTTCATGAGAGATAATACATCTGTAAATCTTTAAAATGTAAAATTAAAATAAATAATGATTAAAAAAAAACACTTACTAAAAATATTTGCATATCCTGCATATCATGTGACCATTAACCAACTTCAGAGAAGAAGGGTCAAAGGGGTTCACGTGACAAAGTCTGGGAATCCCTGCACTAACGTAACAATACCTAGCAGAAAACAGCTGTATTTAATATTTACCATTTTAGAGATAAAAATAATAAGAAAGTACTAATTTAACTTATACATTTAAAAAAAGAGATCATAAAAATATTATTTAAACATCACATTTTTTTGTTGCTAGATAGATAGATTTTTGAATGCAAACTTAGCTTTAAAGATTCCTTTACATTTTTTATTTATTTACTTACATATTTTTTCAGGTGGAAGCTGGCAGACTCCATCTGTGAAAAGCTGTCTGATAGTTCAGAGGAACTCTCTCAATGGAGGAAATCTCTGCTTTCGGCCGCTCTCCGCTGGCTGGCCGCTGTATATAAAGAACAGAAAGACCCACAATCCCATCATGAAGAGACCATGCTGACAAGACTCAAGTCACTCCTGGTGGGTCAAGTATTGTCGTAGTCATCTTACTTTTCTAGGGGACCATCA
The DNA here is from genome assembly GCA_037101425.1 of Elopichthys bambusa. NCBI lineage: Eukaryota > Metazoa > Chordata > Actinopteri > Cypriniformes > Xenocyprididae > Elopichthys > Elopichthys bambusa. Next base: position 2,833,432 of record CM074444.1, read on the forward strand.
CAATTCCTGTCAGATCCATGTTACTGAGTTTTCCAGATTTAGAGGAGTTTAGTTTGAATCACTAACCTATTTTAAGTTTAGTCTGATGCCAACAGGTGTGTAAGTGTTGGAAAATTGAAACTGGCAGTTGTATATATTAAACAATAATGGGTTATAAGTCAGAAATTATGAAATTGTGATATTATTTAAAAAAATGATTATATTTAATGAAAGCAAGCTTATAATGCGTTGGCAAAGCATTTGCTTTTATGTACATGTGAAAAGTATGTTTTTAAAGGCTTAGTTCACCCAAAAATGAAAATTGTGTCATTAATTACTCACCCTCATGTCGTTCCACACCCGTAAGACCTTCGTTCATCTTCAGAACACAAATTAAGATATTTTTGATGAAATCTGATGGCTCAGTGAGGCCTGCATTGACAGCAAGATAATGAACACTTTCAGATGCCCAGAAAGCTACTAAAAACATACTTAAAACAGTTCATGTGACTACAGTGGTTCAACCTTAATGTTATGAAGCGTCGAAAATACTTTTTGTGCACCAGAAAAACAAAATAACGACTTTATTCAACAATATCTAGTGATGGGCGATCTCAAAACACTTCTTTGAAGCTTTACAAATCTTTTGTTTTGAATCAGTGGTTCGGAGCACCAAAGTTGTGTGATTTCAGTAAACGAGGCTTTGTTGCATCATAAGTGTTTCGAAATGTCAATGGTTCACGTGACTTTGGCAGTACACTCTACGAACCACTGATTCAAAACAAAAGATTCAAAGCTTCATGAAACAGTGTTTTGAAATCGCCCATCAAACGACATGAGGGTGAGTAATTAATGACACAATTTTCATTTTTGGTACTATTGATAGTATTGATATCGTAGTTAATTTTTATTATTTTATTTACAGATATTAACTGTTAGTTGTAAACTGTGCTAAAAACATTTGTGCCACACAAGCAGGGCTTGACATTAACACTCGCCAACCTGCGTGTGGATTTCAGCAGTGGCGTGTAACGCAGTCACTCCTACTAGCCACTTTGGCGAGTTGAATTTTATACATAATATAAATATATTTCAAGTGTAATCTTTTCAAAAATATAAAAATAAACTAAGTGCAATGTAGTGTTGTCAAAAATATCGATACTGAGATATCAGAAATGCTTCCAATACTCATTTTTCACAGAATAGACACACAATACCAGCTGCTCTTTCTCTCTCTCTCTCTCATCTCTCCGACAGCTAGTTGACACACAAACCCTCCTCCTCTCACTCACTTGTTTCATTTGCTCTAGATAAATATTGTTGGTGTTACAGGGCTGGAATTTCGGCATGGGATTGCGCATAATTTTACTCATTCTCTCAGATTTTGTGCTCACGTACACATAAAGCCGCCTCTCAGTACTAAATTGAGCTCTTTTTCGCTGCTTATTGCACTTAAACAGCCAAATACACACAAAATAATGTCAAAATGCTGGTCTTGGTGAGTATTCATGTAAACACAGTCAATTATGTTTTAAGTGAACGTAAACAGTTGAGAAAGAAAACGCATGTGTAACAGTATAATGGATCAGTGCATCAGGTCTTAAAGTGACAGCAGCCTAATATACCTGCTGCCAAATTATGAGATAATATAAAAAATATCTATATGGCAGTTTTTCTCATGGTATCGATGTCAAAATTGTGCCCAATGAAAATGCTGAGTGGCTAGTAACTTTGGAAAACCGCTAGCCACAGTGGCTGGTGAGCAAAAAAGTTACTGCACATTAGCATAATGTAGTAATATGAACTTTCACAGTATTTTTGTAATGTAAATTGCTCAATATTCAGCTGTTTACTGCATGTTTATTGCAGATCTTACCAGAAAATATCTCTGCATCAGACTGGAACACCTTTGTCAAGTCTGGGCTGAAGTAAGTGACTTTTCTCTTGATAAACAAAAGCAAATAGGACTAAAACTGTTTACTATTTATTACTCCGTTGACACTATCATGTGCATTCTGGCTAACTAAAACTTCCTCTCTCAGGTATCGATACAGTGACTCTAGCTTTTTGGGGACCTTAAACACCCTTGTGGAGATCATATATGGAACACCCGAGACCCCTAAAGAGCTGCTGTCCATGTCTACTATCCACATGATGACCACCAGTCACTCTCTGTTCCTGCCCACAATGCTGGCCACACAGAACGAGTCCAACAGTGTTCATCCGTCTAAAGGTAATGAAGTAGAGAGTCCCTATTATTATTATTATTTAGACTTAGGATTACGGATTCAAACAACCTCCTCAGAATGATAGTTGTTTTAAATAAATAAAAAAAATTTTTTTTCCAGAGTCATTGGTATCTTTCTTGCTTACGCTGGTGAAAAAATGTCCTGAAGTGTGTAACAGCAATCACTTCCTTGTGCTGCTTGGTGCGTATGGAGCTTCGCTGAGCACCACAGGTAAGTTACCCACTTGACATGATTCATTTGATTTGGATTTTGGATGAAGTCAGTTCTGTGATTTAGTAAAATCTTTTTGTTTTCACAGATCAGAAGCTTCTACTTGTGCTCCAGGAGTATGAGAAGAACAACATTAGTCTTACTGAGTTTCAGTACGTTTCAGCATATTTCACATTACTTGTTTGAAGGTGAATTCCTCACACAGAAGATGGTTGTTTACTGCATGTGTCTGTTTGTTGTCAGATATGTGCTTTGGGGTCCCGCCGCGGTGGAGCACCATAAAGCCCGTAAGAGCCTGGGACCTTCACTGTGGCAGAAGCCCAGTTCAGAGCAGCTGCTGTCACTGCTCTCTGCAGACAAGATGTTAAACACTGTGACACACTTCCCACATCAGAGAAACATCATCCTTCAGGTAATAACAGGCTCTCAAATGAAAACTGAAATGTATAAAACTTAGTATCACATAAGGTAGTTTTCATAAGCACTTGTTGTCTTCATGGCAAATTTACACAAACATATAATTAACAGTAAATATATAGATAGCTAAGGAAGCTGTTTTATTGACGTCTTTCCGCGGTTGAAACACAAATAAAGTGATCACACGAGACATGATACATTCTGGTAAATTGTACAATATCTTTCAACATACCTTTGATGTTCATGCATGTTTTTCGAGATATAAATTGTATTGAAGAGGAAGAAAAGACTGAGGCATTACAGCGATCTGACACGTCACATTTAAGAGCGTCAAAACTACATTTATTGTTTGAATTTCATGATGAAATGGACAGAATTTGAAAACTGAAACTTTAATTCTTATCAGAAGCAACAAAGCACAAAGCTTTTTGCGATTATTGGACGGGAGGCGCTACAAATAATATTTCACGTAGCAAAAAAACGCAGACCTGGCAACCCTGGCTTGAACTACGGGTGATTCATAGGGTCAAAAAGAGCCTGCTTTAACGTCACTATTTTTAAACTGTTAATGCGTTAAAATTCAACATGACAGTGATTTTCTTCACACGCAGTATGAGTTGCAGTCTGAACACATTTTACCGCACCCTTTTGATTGACAGGATATAATCGGCCCTGATCATCTGCCGTTTTTAAACAAGCTATTATCGGCCGATACCGATTGTTGGCCGATACATCGGTGCATTTCTAATATTAATATATATGTGACTCGTGCTGGCAAAATGATTCACAGTGATCAAAGTTATTTATTGTCTTTTTATTTATTTATTGTCACACTCCCTATTAAAAACCTATTTGTTTTGATGTATGATTTGTTGTAATCTGACAAAAATTGACTAAGCTACACCTGTTTGAAGTCAGCAAAGTCAATTTTTAGATAAATCGAGTTAAAAGTTTTCTGAAGGTTCCCAAACAAAATCATCTAGCAACCATACTTTAAAATCTGTTAATAACAGTGAATTTGGCACAAACAAAGTCAAAACTCATAACTATAAGAAAAAAATATATAACACATAACATTAATGAAACAGATAGACTATATAATAAACCTACTGTACCACAGGTATCTAACATAATGTTACACATCAGATGTTCTTCCCCAACAGTTAACCAAACTTTCACTTAAAGGAACACTCAACTGTTTAACTCTAGGGGAGTTGGAAAATGAGCCCATTTTCAAAAAAAAGTGGAGTTTTACCGTTTTCGAATCCATTCAGCCGATCTCTAAAAGTGGTACCGCCAGACCCGGAGATCGGATTCGAAAATGTTAAAACTCAACTGTTTAACTCTAGGGGAGTTGGAAAATGAGCCCATTTTCAAAAAAAAGTGGAGTGTTCCTTTAAGACATGACAGATCATGTTTGCATGAATACTCGCCAAGAAATACTGTAATTCTGCGTGTATATCGGGATCACAGCGTCTTTGTGCACTCACTTCGGATCTGTCAGTCAGCGCGAGTAAGAGTCTTGTTTACATCAGCATCATTTTGTTTATATCAGCATGATACAACCTGGTACTAGTAAGGTGTACCTAATAAAGTGGCCGGTGAGTGTGTATTAATTTGATTCATTTAAAGACATTAGAACAAATTCTAAAGTGAATTATTCCTGTTTACTATATAGAAGTAGGGAAATGAGTCATGCATGAATAGTATGTAACTCTTTCTACAGGGCCGCAAAAACTTGGTCTACACACAGGAAGGCAAGCATTCTGTAGATTTGTCATCTCTGTATGACCCCTGTTTCCTTCTCCCTCT